>WHYT01016512.1:31595-47665 GCA_009806455.1 Tetrax tetrax | reverse complement strand
AAAAAAAAAAAAAAAAACCAACCACAAAACCAACAGGCATTCTCAAGCTTCACTGAAGACACTGTAAAACAGCCTAACATAGTGACAGTGCTAGAACATACAACCTACCTACCCTGACAGCCTACATGCTACTAACCAGGTGACCACTGACTAATTTATTAGCTCCCATCACACAGGTATTTCCATTACTTTAATTTCCACTAAAATGTATTCACCTGCTAATTTTATAATTCCAGCTATCCAGAAGACTTTGGTAGGTAGGCTGCAGTCGGTGTTCGGAACCTCCACTCGCACTCCTTCCGAGATATCACCCCAGCATGTCCCCATAGGTGCCTATCATTTAAGGTAAGGGGAAAAAGTCACCAGTTCACCAGATTAAAATGTTGGGGTTTTTTTTTTTTTTTTTTTGTTATATTAGTGTTTTACAAGCAACTTAAAAAGACAAAACAATCGATAAATAGGACAAGACATACGCATATGTTTAGAAAACAGTCGTTCTATGAAAACCTAGTTTGGTTTTGATTTGAACTTTACGTGTACTATTGCAATTGTAGACAATTATTACTACGTATTTCATGCAAAAACTATAGGATTCTGAGTTTAAAAATGCGTAAAGCATGAGCACAAACTGCATATACTCACAGGTCAGCTTTATTCTACTATGTTTCAACTAGGTGCAAGCTACTTATTTTAGTGAGAACGGTGTAATTCCTCTGCAACTTTACTTGCAACAAGATTATGCTACTATGGTACCTATAACACAGACACCAAAATCTTTACATTCCGTAAATCAGAAACATTTCTGAGAAAATGCCTAAAAGTTATTTCTTCAACCTATTCTGACAATTTATTATGGTGGGGTTTATCATCCACTGGTTCACATCTTCTCAGAGGAATAGGCTTTTGTATCACCTACAAATGATCATTGCATCAAGCAAGCAAAAAGAACAGAAGGCCGAGTGGCACTTTTTTAATGAATGCCAAAAGGAAATTCACGATTAGATTCCTCACACACTGTCCTGAAGGCTTAGACTGTATTAGCAACAAATACGAGCTTGATGAACTATTAAGGGTTTGGGGAAACTGGAGATAAAAATTACATTTAGTTTGCTATCTGAAGAAGGACATCATGAAAAGACAGTCAAAGATGGTATTGTAGAGATAGGAGAAATGCACAGTGCTGAAAAATCTAAACCTTAGAAGTTACTCAACTTAAGTTCTATCGGTAACAAAATAGAAAATGACTCAGTCTACATTAATCTAGAGATGACCAACAAGGGAATGATGTGGATGTGGAGTATTTTAGAACAGCAGTCAAAGTCTTAAGTGTTCTGAGAAAAATAAATTCTTATCAGTTTAGACAATATCCAGATATCACAGAATCCTCCGGTTCTGTACCATAGTGGGCAGAGAGTATTAGAATCATAGAATCATTTAAGTTGGAAAAGACCTTTAAGATCACGTCCAACCGTTAACCTAGCACTGCCAAGTCCACCACTAAACCACATCCCTAAGCGCCACATCCACACATCTTTTAGATACCCCCAGGGACAGTGACTCACCCACTTCCCTGGGCAGCCTGCTCCACATCCACCTCACTCCTTTCAGGCAGTTGTAGAGAGCAACGATGCCTCCCTGAGCATCCTTTTCTCCAGGCTAAACAACCCTAGTTCCCTCAGCCAGTCATCATAAGACTTGTGCTCCAGACCCTTCACCA
The DNA here is from genome assembly GCA_009806455.1 of Tetrax tetrax. Classification (NCBI taxonomy): domain Eukaryota; kingdom Metazoa; phylum Chordata; class Aves; order Otidiformes; family Otididae; genus Tetrax; species Tetrax tetrax. The sequence continues at coordinate 45,948 of WHYT01016512.1, read as the reverse complement.
GCTTTGCTGCCCTTCTCGGGACGCACTCCAGCACCTCAACGTCCTTCTTCTACTGAGGGGCCCAAAACTGAACACAGAATTCGAGGTGTGGCCTCACCACACACTCACCCTGTGCTGAGTGCAGGGGGACAATCACTTCTCTACTCCTGCTGGCCACACTATTTCTGATACAAGCCAGGATGGGGTTGTCCTTCTTGGCCACCTGGACACACTGCTGGCTCACGTTCAACCAGCTGTCTACCAGCACCCCCAGGTCCTTTTCTGCCAGGCAGCTTTCTGGCCACTCTTTCCCAAGCCTGTAGTGCTGCATGGGGTTGTTGTGAGCCAAGTACAGCACCCAGGACTTGGCCTTGTTGAATTTCATACAATTAGTCTCGACCCATCAGCCCAGCCTGTCCAGATGCCTCTGTAGAGCCCTCCTACCTTCAAGCAGATGAACACTCCTGCCCAGCTTGGTGTCATCTGCAAACTTACTGAGGATGCACTCAATCCCCTCCTCCAGATCACTGCTAAAAATATTAATCAGACCTAGTCCCAATACTGAGCCCTACGGAACACCAGTTGCCAACTGTATTTAACTCCACTCACAACTCTGTGGGCCCCGCCATCCAGTCAGTTTTTTAATGAGCAAAGAGGACGCCTGCCCACGCCATGAGCCACTGGTCTCTCCAGGAGAATGCTGTGCGGACGTATTCTAAGGCTATGTCTACTTACAAAGCTCTTTGCAGACACAGAGAACTTAACAGCTCAGTGGGAATAGCCTCCAACTTCACAGAATTTTGGCTGAGAGCCACAAGTGAAGAAAGTTGGATTAATCCTGAATGACTGGAAATCACAATACTGGAATTTCGCTGTCAATTGGCAATAGCCAACTCGCGGCACTAAAAGCCAAACGTATCTTAAAAAGGAACACCCTTCACTGGTAGAAATATTTGAAGCTAGGCATGCAAAACTTAGTTTTAATTATTAAAAGAAAAATAAGTTTTTGCAAGTATGCCAGTTTCTTATTCTTGAAGCCTGGTCTCTTCATGTTCTGCTATGTCCCATCTACACCAGTCTAGACCACAGAGCTCTCTTCTGCCATCTGGCAGACAGAGGGAAAAAAAACTACTTGAAAGATGACGGCTTATTTTCACACACAAAATATGCAGATACAGCTTCTTAATCAAGTCCTATTACATACTCGCTATCATCTATAAATTGACGTGTAGCTTTTTGAATTGAACTTGAGAAATAACCTTTTCAAACTGCATGTTTTACTAAGTCTTGTTGCCTTGTACAGAGATAGAGACGAGGCCAAACAATTAAAAATAGCAGTGCTGAATAATTTCATAATCCAGCTGCACTTAATGGAAATATATTTTACTCCCTGCTCATCTATTCAGTTGATTCAGAGAGGAAAGTATATCAAAACACTTCTCACATCAACCAGTAACGGACATGTCACAAATGTTTATTTCTAAAACGTGGATTGGTATAGAGGGAAATAGCAGAAAGTTAAATTTGTCCTTGTCTGTGAAAATATTGGTTCTGCTAGTTCTCCTACACCAATCCATATGGCTCACCCTATAGAAGAAGGAAGCCATCCTGCGTAGCATCACTACTGAAATGCCAGATAACATTTCTGTCCTGAAGTGACGGTTTACAGTATACCTGGGTACTGCACCATCTTTTCCTTTTTTCACTCCTTATGAATATTATTACGGGAGGAAGTCTGGATAAACCAGGGCTGTAGCAGCCATCTTCCTTCATGCCTTCTCTGTCTTCATCTGATTAATCAATCAATGTTTGCACAGTGCTTTGAAAAACTTAAAGCACTATGTAAGTGTTAAGTCTTACTCATCTGCTGGCTAGAAGGGTAACTGAAGTCTGGATTGGCATAGTGCGAACTAGCAGAACCATAATTTACAGGTAAGAACAAATTTACCTTTCAGACTCATGACGAAGAGATCCACTTCATGTCACTCCCAAACAAGGAAGATCTGGTTCATCGCTTCCTGCTCCGGGAGATGACTTGGGAGGGTTTATCTGTGAGCGGCAGCTGCCTTCTCTGCAAGGTAAGCTGGAATCAGGAAGGTTCTGTTTGACAGGAGAGCCTAAAGGGTAAGTATCCCCACACGCTGAACAAAGATCTCATGGGTTAAATAACCGGCTTCTAAAGGTTTTGGATGGCACCAACATTGCCATGATTTCAGACTTGAAACTTGAATTAGGATCTGAATGGCAAAGTGATGCTACCAATTCCTGAAGTGCAAGGATGCTATGCTGATACCTTGTGTGTGAACCCCCACAGCTAATGCCAGAGAAGACAATGGGCAAAATGGTTTAAAATACAAAGTTCAAAGCAAATCATTGCCACCTAGTGTGAAATCCTGGAAATGCACCCTTAGAGTAAACTTGATTTCTTTTGTAATTAAAATAAATAAAGAGAATGAAAACATTGCAGCTCTAAATAAAATTAAACTGGAAGAAAGACTGAAAAATTCTTAACTTCAGAAAAATGTGTATCTCATTAGCAACAGAGTGAAAGAGAATAATTACTATTAATTGTGCATTAAGTGTACATTAAGTAGTACTGACAAATGACTCAAAGCACTGTATTTGCTTTCATTTCTAGGAATGGTCTGAGCTACTAAAAGCAAATATAGAAAAAAGTAAAAATTGTTTAGGAAAAATTAAATTGAAAGACAGGTTAGCAATGAGCACATTGTATGCTACTAAACTATAGCACAATATTAAAACCATTAATTTCAGAGTTTTCCTCCCTGCATCAGCTACTGCTGTGTCTCTGATTAACGCAATTCAGCAACAATAACAAAAAGCTGGTAGGTGCACAAAACCATGATTGTGGCTTTGTCACAGGCTTCCTATACAACACAAATGAAAGCAGCTTCCAGCTTGCTGAACTGCAAGGTAGGTACAGTTACACTACTGCTGTGAATTTCACTGGTGTTACTCAACACCGAAAGTCTGGAATGAAAGCACCAGGGAAGTACAAAAGCCACATGAAGGGCATCAGAAGACTTTGAAACTAATTCTTCTCATACAAAGAGATAGAGAGAATGTCAAGATTTAATTCTTGTTTTAATGTTTGAATTCTAAAAGGTAACTGTTTTTTAAATTGAAGAGGAAATAACTCCAAGCAAAAATAACTGATCTGGGAAAATTACATCAGACCTGAAACACTGAAGTATGCCAGGTTATTAAAAAACCCCAATCAATAAATCAAATTCCACATCTCATAATTCTCTTGTCTTTAATATTGATCCCAACATTGCCTATCCCTATACGGATACACCCAGTATAACCAGACACTTATCTGATAACAAATTTAAGGGTAGATATGTCTTGAGTTAAGCTTTATGTATTCCATCTCGGACACACACAACACGCATGGAATGCACAACATGGATGGCAAACAGACATCAACTAATACAAACTTTTATGAATCAAAGCAATATAGTACACAGAAAAAAATAGCAACAATTTCTCCAAGATACTAAAAGTATTGTTTCTTTTAATTATCAACGGAGAGTAGCGGAGAGAGAGAGAAGGATCTAACAATGGGTACTAGTGCGTTTTCAGATGCTGACTGGTTTAAAGATACCTTTTGATAGGTACTTTTAAAATTACTTATTATAGCATGCACATAACTGCAAAAGCAAAGTGCAAACGTGCTTACTTAAGCATGGGGAATCTGATACCAATTCACGAAGCTATCCTAACGCAAGGCTCTGTTCTGGGCAGTGGTTAAGGCCTCTAAGCATGAAGGGCGCTATTCAGAACGCGCCAACTGCCAAAAGCCCTCAGCTCCCACTGATTTACAAGTTGACAGGGCTCAGCATGAATTCCAGAACTGGACAGGAAATACGGCTCTCTCCTTCATTATGGACAACTTCCAGGAAACAAAATGTTTGTTTTGATTGCAATTTTCATCAGATAATTTTGAGCAAAATAAAACTTCTGTAAGAAGATGGAACACTTGAACTTCCCCCCCCCCCCAAAAGGTATGCTGAGAAAACACTTTCTGTTAGAAAGCTTTTATTTAAGAGACAGAAAGTACTGACAATATTTTAAACAAGATCTAATAACTGGAATTTAACAAACACGTTAATGACAGATGCTGCTAAATATTTTCCTCATTCCCTAATTACATTCTGCAATGACTGAGGACTTTTTGTTTGGAATTTTTCTAAGTTTAATACAAAGAAAACCAACCTCTTAAATTTCAGATTTATAAAAAGCCTCAATTTTCCTCTGCTTCTAAATTACCTGGCAGCATGACTGACGTGGAGAGTGTGACTGAAAACTGAGAAAAAATCTCAAATCCAAATACGTAACCAAAGATCAGTTCAACATAATGGAGCAAGCCTGACTCAATCTAAAAAGGCTTTTGTAACATTTTCTAACATTGCATGACCTGATCAGTTTGATACTTTGCAGTACATTCAATGATCTTGCACCTTGAATGTGAGAAAAATAACTTCACAAGTAAGACGACTCCTCTTTTTCCTTTGTTTATGGGAGCACGTATGATGAGATTAACTGATAGTCAGAATGGTTTTAAAGGACAGATAAACACACCGATCTAAAAAGTAGTCATACTAACACAGTTTACAATGCAAGTTTCATAGTTCAAGGCCATGAAACATATTGGGATATGAATGTTTTGTAAAAATTAACTCTCTCTCACGCACACACACAAAAGGATAGCACATATTAAAAATACTTACGTGTTTAAAACAGGTAACAGGAGCTGCTGTAAAGCTATTGCTATTGATGTAGTTACCCCAGCTGAAACCTTCCACAGGGACAGCTGCTAAGAGAAAGTTATTTTATTTAGGAAGGTGCTAATGAGCCACAAATCTTGTATCACAAAGAATTTGTTTCAGCTCTGTTTATATGCCCATTACCTGCTTTAGTCTTTGCCTGGTTTTGTAAAGTTGCTTGGTACTGAGCATATGCTGCTAATTTAGCCACTAAGGGCTGTTTTTGTAGAACTTTAGCCTTCTTTGTTGGAGGTTTACCCTAAAACAAAAAAGCTACGTAAATACAGTCTTTCCAAACTCCCATCAGGAAATTTCAGTACGACTGTAGCATATCTCTGGTACATTCAACTAAAATTAAAAGAACACAGAATGGAAGTTGACTAAGTATCACAAAACTAAATGTAACACTAAATTAATTTAAAAAAAACAGTACCAAAGAATGTCCAAAAGATTACTTTTGTACTAGTATTCCAACTTGAACAGCATTACAAATTCACTGTTCAGCTGAAAAAAAGATAGCTTTTAAAAGCAGGTCAAAAATAAGAACTTTTAATCTAATTTTTACTAATGCCATTTCTTGGCATTTGTTGTAACAAATTTGAGGTAGGATATTATATTCCCTGGCATTCCTATCTCTTTTCTTGAATGTTACAAATATACCTTCATGACTATTTGATTAATATTTTAAGATCAAAACCCATTTTGCAAATCTATATAGTTAAGGAAATCCTCAAAGCACAACAATGCTAAATAAACCTTTATGCTCTGTAAAGCCAGAAAGTATCTTGGGTATGACACGCATGGAATTTCAAGTCACTGCATATGCAGACTGAAGATTTTTCCTGATCTTTTTCTTGCAGAAGAGCCACTGCGGCAGAAATGAAATGAGTCAGTTTTCTCCAGAATTTGCTCTGCTGAACAAAGTAATTTGTTTATGACTGATACAGTTTTGAGTTTTGGCTTACAAAATCACTCACGTGAAAATTTTTATGTGTTAAGAAATTTGACTCATCTTAAAATATCATGCAAGTTTTACAAACGGACATGTTTCACAAAGACAGACCATAATAAGTATATAAAGAAAATGGTGTCTGTACCGCTACCTGAAGTCTGGCCAGAATGCTGGCCTTCTTGGAGTTCGATGAATAGCTTCTAGAGCATGACACACTGCAAAAGCGTTTGGTTTTAGAGTAAAAAGCATCACGGACACCAACCATTCCGCACATCTCGCATGTAGCTAATCAGAGGAAAGGAAAAAGACAAATGTTAAGAGCGTAATAAAGACCTCAGTAAAAATTCAGAACAAAGACATGAGGAAGGTCCTGTAGGTGGCACCACCAAACAGCGTCTCAGGGTCTGATCCGGAAGAAAACTGCACAGAAAAATAACTTAAAATTAGAACACCACGAATGTCAGTGAAACACTAAGAACCTTGAGTTTGCTAGTGAAAGGGTCCCTCCTTTCTGCTCCCTGTTAATTTTATCACTGGTAGAAGTGAATGACCCAACTAAATTAGCTAAAGCCCGATTTCTGTGTTTTCATGGTTCTCAAGGAAACGTCTGCTTTGAATCTGGGCCTGCCAGTCTTGATTTCCTCTAAATATTTAATACTTCCGACTTGAAGTAAAACCAGATCTCTTATTTTAATCTTAAATTAGTATATCCAAAGTACCCTAGCCCACCAATACTGTCTTCTAGCTTGAGAGCATCACCCACTGAGTTGTTCCATGAGGAATAAGAGTTTGTGACCAACTATGCCAATGAGACAAAACCAAGGTTCTAGTAATCACTAATCTGAAGTATTTATTCCTCAATGGTAAAAGCAACCTTCCCTTTTTAATTCTTTTTTCCAGTGCATGCTAGCTCACAGCTAGTGGGTAGGGAACAGGTACGCACTGACAGACTTAATACAGTACCAGTAATGAAGTTTTCCTAGTATGTGAAGAAATACATTATAATATATTTTATATAGAACATAAAGGGTAGAGAGAATATATGCCCAAGTATAGAGAGAACACACTGCCATTTTCCTCAAAGCTCAAAGAATAAAAACAATGTACATGAGAACATACACATGCATGTGTATATATACCACACACATCTGATAGGAGGGTGGATCTTCCCATACTATTTCTCTCCTGACAGTAGAATTCAAAAATCCTTCTTGTCTCACTTTAGCAAAAGCCAAACAATTCCCCCCTCCCAAAACAAACCAGACTCAACCGTTCAGCTGTTTTGGTCTAATTCCAATCAGGACCAACATTGAAATACTTTAGGATTGGACCCTCACAACTCACAGCACAGGCAGAAAAACACAAATATCAAACTCTGCACTCATGCACCACGTACTTACCCATGCCAGATTTGCCATCTGGGTAAGTATAGACCTGTCCATTGTTCTTTATAATTGGGAGACTGGATGGCAAAGGAGCAACCTCCTCCTCACTCTCATCTGAACTGGAGCTGCTGCTGGTGTCCTCACTACAACTATCATAACCGTCAAACATCCCGAATGAATCACGTCTTTTCCTTTCTGCTCGTGAAGTATGTTCTGTCTAAAAATTAAAAAAAACAACAACAACAAAAATCCCAAAGAACAGTAGAGCATTCTGAACACAAATATTTCAAAATCAAGCTTACAAAGTTTCAAAGGTCAAATTCACCTGTCAAAAGTTGATGTGCTAACAAATTGCTCTATCAGCACAGAGATATGAGCCACATATTGTCAATTAAACTAGCATTAGCAGAGTCAAAACTAGCCAATACTGTGATACACAGGAAGAAAAACCTATCTCACAATACCCTGTGAATACCAGTAGCAGTCCATACATTTCTTTTTCTTGATATCTTCAGAGTTCATTAATCCTGATGTGCTGAATAATGACAGCCACACAGCTCTTATATGCAAATGAGCACACTCCAGATGGCTGCAGTCAATTTCACTCAAATTCATTCATTTGAGAGAGCTGGGCAGAGAAAAGACAGTTCAACCAAGAGGGCACTTATTCCCCAGGAACAAAAATGAGAGTACATCTCTGCTCTCCTTGGCTTGTGGGGTTATCGATAAATCACTCGGCTCCCCTATGACTCAGTTTCTCACGTGCGACACAGGAATACCTCTCTACCTCACAGGGATGTTCTGAGGATTAATACATTAACAGTTATGAAGAGCTCAGTTACTATGGCAATAGGGTCTGTATAAATGCTAAAAGATAGAAAGGTGACTAATTTGCCACTGTCACATTCAAAAACTTGTTACATAATAGTTTCCCTATAACCAAATATCTGAGGTCAAATGAAAACATACGATTTTGAAGAATGCATAAGAGTTAAGCAATTTCCAGCTAAGACATTAAAGAGGTATAAACAATAGATTAACTGATGTCTTTTTTTCTGATGCACACTCAGTACATGCATTTTAATACCATGACAATTTATTAATATCTCATGCAGCTCTACTGAAACAAGGCTGCTGTTTCATGAGCTGCTCTCATTAAGCTAAAAAAAATTTCAAACTATTTCCATTAACTTTAACAGTATCTTACTAAGTTGGAGAGGAAGTAACAGATAAAGAGAAGACAAAGAAAGATTCTACAATGGAAGTACAAGTTAGGAGAACGAAGTACAGCCAAGAAAAAAAAATATTAAGAAAGTCTTTGCCTCTACTTCCTTTTTCAAGAGCTAATTTTATTTAAAAGTCATTGTAGATAGAAAAAAAATAATGTGTGATCAGACTTTTCCTTCTTAAATTGCATTTGGATTTATAGCTTTAAGATTTCATCACAGTAATTCCCCAAATCCCTTTCCTAGAGAGTATATGCCTCAACGTCTTTATTCTTGGATCTCATCCGACTCTTTTTCTGCCATGCTAGTCTTTTATTATAATATTCTCTGCTCTTCTTTGCAATCTGGCTAAATCCTATTATGGAAGGATTTCCTTATAGTTAAAAGAGGAAAATTGATTTCCACACTGACCCAATCCTAGGATCCAAATAAAAAGAAACAAACAAAAACCATTAAGCACAAAAGGTTAAGCAATAAGGGAAACAAATTTAAAACATTTAAAGCAGCTCTGAAACAAAACAAAAGTCAATGTAATATTAATTATGCACACATTCCTTGGCCAAACAATTCAAAATTACATTAAAACCAATCAAAACTTAGATTGGGAGATAACTTGACATCTCCTTGAAGGAACTGATTTCTGCCTGAAGGAGGGAGGGTAACAGCTGCAATCATTAGAGGAAACGTTGAGCGATGGCCAAACAAAACCTAGTCCTGACCTGCACTGGTAGCCAGTCTCACCTGCACACTTACTGATGCTACGAGCCAACAAGATGCAAGAGCAGTTATTTGTTTGTGTGTGCACGTGTGCATAGATCAAGGCAGAAATTGAGCACAACGTTGCCATGGATACAGCGCTCTGCAAACAGTGCCAGCAATTTACAGATCAGAACATGAAGACTAGTCATCTTCCTCAAGATTTCATGAACTCCTTAATGTCTCACAATATTTAACTTTCCTTGATCACAGTCTCTGCTAAAAAATAAAATGCAAAACTGTACTAACCATTCACAACGGTAATACCAGAACAACATGACGTCTTCCAGTATCATGGATGGATCAGTGGTGTTTCGGAGCCCACAGGCAGGATCTCCTTCCTCATTCACTCAACCTCCAGAAGTCAGCTGATCTGATTTCACCAAGAGATTAGGGCCTCATCCTACCTAAAGGAGGGCTTCAAGCCTTTAGAGGAGGCTGCAGTTCAAGGCAGTCCCAGGACATGCCTTTTCTATTTCAGATTGGAGAGCTCCTGACCCACAGGGCAGTTCTGCTTTGCTGGCAGAGGTCTGAAGTGCTGTACCAGCTCAGAAGGAAGAGAACTGCAGCCCATCCCCAGTCCCTTCAACTTTCAGATGCGACAGCAGAGAAACGCTACAGCCAGCACTGCTCCCATCACAAGGGAAGGTGAGAGAAGAAACAGGAGGTTGGAGGCAAGAGGAAGGACCAGCGGCACAGAAGGGAACACGGGCTGCTCTAAGCAAGCTGGAGCATGGTGCAAGATTACAATTGCAGTTACCACAACAGAACACTCAGCTCTTTTTATTTTTTGTTCTTCTTTTGCATCATGTATATTTAGAACCTGAATATAACTGCCAAGGCCTCCTTGCCAAAGTATCCCCCGATGAGAAAACATTTTCACTTTCTCTATGGAAAGTTGGGCCCTCTACTGAGAAAATCATTCTTCAGCATTATACAAGTTTCTAAGTAGCAGTCCTCAAGTTTGTCAAGTTTAACTACACTGCCAAAACAAGTCTCATACATCACCTTTCCACTTAAGTCTATATTTGGAAAAATTATCCCAGTTGAAGTTATGAGTAATTAAAAACAGTAGCTTTACTTATTGTTTTAAGATAATACTGTAGTTCTTATAAAACATTTTTATCCAAGTTTTTGACAAAAGATGACCATGTTTGCCAGCTAATTTTATGTAGGGCATTTTTTAAGTTAATTTATAGTTGTTATCTGAATTGTAATTCTGGGGAAATTAGTCAAAATAAGTTTTGTAAGACTTGGAAAAGGTACAGTTTTGCAACAAAAAAAATAACAAGTACTTTGTGTGCAAAAGTAGGTGGAAGTTAGGAAAGACTACATGCAAATATTTATGCTGGAATTCTGCTAGAGCAGATCAAGACATTTCTATTTTGGTAATAAACACTACTGAAGTGAACCTAAGCGAACAACACGTGGAATCTCTGATAACTCTTCCTGCAGAAGTTAGAGGTCCTATTCTTTGGCAAACTCCGTCTAACATCTGAAACAGAAAAGAGTTGGGGTACAACTCTGAACTCAAAGGTCAAAAATGGTATCTTTACAAAAAGGACAATACCTGCCTCAAACAGAACCATAACAGAGATGAAGCAGCTGCCTCGGTACCAGCAGCCGCCCGCAATTCCTGCTGAGTTCTTGCAAGCGATGAGCAGCAGTGTCCCTTATCAGCTGACTGGCAATATCTTGTCTGTCTGACAGAGAAGCACTTCATCGTGGTACCTACAGCACCTCTGTGAATGGAAGTCTCAGAAAGAACAGCTTATTACCCTGCAAGGCGTTCCTACTGAACTTCGAGACACTGTCTATGAGAATGCAGTCCTTCACTCAAAAAAGAGATTAACAGTAGTAGGAACTTAATCTAACAATTCCAACTGTAGTAAGATCAATCCACGTTTCACCATATAGGCACAGAAGGAAAAACGTTTCCTACTCTTAGATGAATTCAGCACTAAAAATCATGCTGAAGAGGTTGTCTTTTCCTCAAAACTCAACAAGATGAGTGTTCTTCACTTTCTAAGAGGTGAGGGAATAGCATCTACCCATCTGCAAACACGCTTTGAGCAAGAGTCTGGCTTACTACAAACCACAGAACCTTGTCGCTGGTTCATATCAGAAGAGCAGTGGCCTACGTAACTCCACCACTGAGAGAGTCTCCATTGGTACATTAAGCAGAAGCAATGCACAAACAAAAGAACAAGACAAACTTTTAGGCATACTGGCTAAGGCTTGTTTTTCTAATGAGATTACCGGTTCCTCAACAGGAAAGATTTTTATACAGAGCAATGCAAAGTCTGGGGTAAGCGGGACTGGCAAAGGGGCCTGTACGACTATTTGCTTGGGGGTTTTCTTGCATACTTTTCTTTATTGAAGGGATGGGTGGAGAAAGGAACTCTTAAGAACTGCTTTCTTATTCTGCCCAACTTCCCATTTTCCTGTTCCTCCTCTCCTCCCTGTGAATACTTGGCAACAATGTCTTTTTAAGAAATACTCTAAATTAACCATTACAGAATGCAAATGGTGCAATAAAAGAATACAGTTAAGGAAACCAGTTTCCCTAAAAGCAGTAAGGCAACTCTAAATAAATATGAAAAATAACTAGTTGCTCTCTCTCTTAACACATAGTCTTACATATATACAGTTTAATTTGGTCAGCACATTATAGCACATGTTCTTCAAGCATAACAACTACTCTTTCAGCATAAAAAGTTGGTCACAAAGGGTGAACAATGCAAGGCCAAAACACAAAATAAAACCATTTCATGCTATTTAGACATCAAATACTTACTCGGGAGATTGCTTAAGTGTCTTGATGAAGACTATGCTCAAGTATTGGCAAAATTTATGAGAAAGTGTTTTGAAGCTGAAAATTTGCTACAAAAAGTATCCCATGATTAAGTAATCAAACTCCTTACCCCCAAGTGCATCCTTGTGGATGATCCAAAACAGTCACAGAAAGATTTCAAACACTCAAAATTGTTATTGTTTCTACGGAATCAAGTTGGTGCTTGAATTCAGAAAAGCAAGCTTTCAATACGAGAGCCGTAGCTTAACAAAGGCCTACCAGCACCTATACAGACAGGCATCTCTTTGGATACTCAGACTTAACCCCCAGAACCATGACAGAAGTATGGACAGATGGTATTTGAGGCCAAGGTCAACAACGAGGTCACCACAACCTTCAAGCCAAGGGTCTGTGACAGGACACATTTACTTTAATCACATATTGTTAACGGATCATGCATTTCCCACTGCGTACTTCCAAGGTGGTATTAAATTGGATGCACAGTTTTTGTTTTCAAAAGTTCATTAATGTTTTATGCTACAAGCTTAGTTTTAGTTCTGGATGTTGCCATTAAGGAAACAAGATGATGGAACTAATTTATTGCAAATCTTCAGAATGTAAGCTGGCCAAAATAATTTATTGTAGTAATACGAGCTTGCTCCCTGTGGAGCCCAAGTATAATTGTGCCTCATAGCATGACAAAAAAGAAAATTCAAACATGGTACCAATTTAAAGAAAACATATTTTCAGCTTTCATTAAAAACAAACAAACAAAAAACCCCAAAGCTAAACATCTTGGGATTCCTGGAAATCAGAACCAAACTTACTTTTTTATATAAGCAACTCACCTCTATCTGGAAATGTGCCTTCCACTCTTATTATAAGTAAAATCTCTGCTGGAAAATTACAGAAATGTTTTTTCCTGTCTCTTCATTTGCTATGTATGACAGCATTTTGTCTGAAGCCAGTTTCTGCTGTTTGCCAATGGTTTTGTCCATAGCCTCTTCCCCAGGGATTTTCACACAAGAGGGGAGACTCTTTCATAAAAAAATATATCAAATTAGCAGGCAATTTTGGAGGGTGTGTGTGATGATTAATATGTGCAACATCTGAATTTTGAGAAAACTGAAAATCTGTTACAAACTCCATTATGTTTCTACAAAGCCCTTACAGTTGTATCTGGAAGAGGCAAATATTTCACTTTAAACACCGTGTTACCATTAAAAAAAAAAAGTTTAAATGTAAAAAACCAAAACACAACATCAACCCCAAATCAAAGTCTTCAACACCTGAATTCATTCCATGTGCTCAGAGACAGATTCAACAAAATATCACAGGTGCCCAGAGTTCAACGACTTACCTGAGAAATGAAGGTACGCAGTAGCAGTTTGCAGAAGGTATCAAAAGCCTTGCAAAATTAAATCAAATTTTAGAAGATAAGGGAAATGAAAGCCAATGAGAGGGAACTTTCGTACACTTTATCTTTACTGCCAGTCATCTAGCTCTTTAGGGAACCACAATTAAGAGAATTCTTACTTTCAGACTACAGTCTTTTTGCACATGCACAAGCCTACACACTCTCAAGAGCAAACACCTGAACTATTCTTGTGGCGTAAACAGCAACTTCCACATCGGAGAGTAAATACCTCTGCTGCATTTCCCTATAGCTTACATCACACGCTTCCTCAAAACGATCCCTAGGCAGAAGCATGAGTAGAGACTGCTAACCTACCAAATCTGATTGCTTTTTTAAAAGGAATATATTGTTTTAGTTCCCATTTAGCGTTCCAGATTAGACTCTCTCATAGCCTTTTTATTCCATTCCTTACAAATCACAATTGGACTGTTACAAACAAATGCAAGAGATAAATGCAGGTTCTCAAACCTGCAAAACAATCTTAATCTAAAATACAGAAGACCGCCCTGCAGCTTTCAGTTTTAACTGATTTTAGATGTGAAAAATGACAAGGGTTGCCACCCACATCTTAAATCGTTATTTTAAAACGAATTACTTTTTCACAAACATTAGTTTCTACCGTAATTAGCATATGCTTTGTAGTTGGATTTTTTTTTAAAGCCACACTGGACAGAAATTGCTACACTTTAAAACACTTCCAGCAACAGCCTGAAAGTGAAACTGGTTTCACGGGTTTACTGCTCCTCACATTAAGAACAAAGTAACAATATAAACAGTCATAAAAATTATATAGAGGGGGAAACTGGATGCAAAGAACCCTAAACTTTTGAAGTGCTAATATTAAAGAATGCTTTACAGCACTTAAAATGAGCACGATGGGAAAACTAAACCTTAGAGGCTTTGACTACAAGAGGAAGCTGCTTAAAAGCCAGCAGTGCAGTGGACCACTGTGAGACCGCGTACCCGAGTACGCCTGCAGCGCTCGGTACGAGAAAATCTGAAACTTCAGGCAGGAAGAAGAGGAGGAGGAAGGAACAAAAAAAAAAAAAAAAAA
>WHYT01016512.1:16823-31575 GCA_009806455.1 Tetrax tetrax | reverse complement strand
CGCCTCCCCTCTGCGAGGGGCCGGGCCCGGCGGGGCAGGAGGCGGCCTGGAAAGTTCAGTCTCTCACTCAGCCGGAGAAAGAAACCCAACTCCCTGCGCCGGAATATCAACAACATTAGCATAACGCCTCTGCGCAGGCGCGGCGCCCGGCCCACCGCGCGCCCTCATTGGGCTCCCAGCTGTTTGGGGCTTCCTCGCTCGCCGTACCCCCTCTGGAATAAACCATTCGGAAAAGAGAGGTGCTGAGCGGCGGGACGGAGGCTAGGGAATAAAAGCAGCCCGGCTGCGGTTCGTTTTGTCTTCTAGCGGATGGTAGTATGCGCGACGCGGCCTCTGGGCCGCCGGTGAGGGTCGGATTTTGTCACACGGGGAGGGAGACCCCTCTGGGAGCGCAATGGAGCGGCCCGGCCGCGGGCCGCATCACGTGGAACGCGGGGTGAGGGGCGGGAGGAGGAGGAAAGGAAGGCAAAGAAAGGAGGTCACGTGACAGCGACTTGAGGCCGGGGAAAGTGGCCGGGTCACGTGGGATGAGGAGGGACAGCGGCGCGAGCCTATCACGGCCGGGGGGCGGGGCAAGGAAGGCGGTATAAGGCGGTCACGTGGCGGCGGGCGCGCGTTCCGGTTCCGGCGGCGGCGGGCCCGTGGGGAGCGATGCGGGCTGCGGCGGGGGCGCCTCGCCCGGGCCCGGCGGTGGCCGGGGCCACGAAGAAAAAGGAGAAAAACAAGAAGACGAGTGCCGTGAAGAAGACGAATACGACGAAGAAGACGAAGAAAACAGCGAAGCGGCTCCCGCCGCGCGCGGAGGCGGTGGCAGCAGCACAGCGGGCGGCGGCAGCGCAGGCGGCGGAGGAGGCGGCTCGCCGGGCCCGGCACCTGAAGGCCCTGTGCGGTCCGTCGGGCGCCGAGCGGGAGCTGGAGGAGCTGGTGTTCGGCGACAGCCTCAACGTGGAGGAGGACGAGCTGCTGCAGCGGCTGGCCGGCCCCCGGCGGGTAGGGCTCGGGGCCCGGCGGGCAGCTCCTGCCCCGCGGCCTCTCCTGAGGGCCCCGCCGGAGGCGAGCGCGGGGAGGCGGTGGTTTCTCCTGCCCCGAGCAGGGGCTGGCACTTTGCTTCGGCTCTTTGCCCCCCTACTCTTCCCAGCCACCGTGTCTGTCATCTCCCTGCACTGACCCGTGCTGGGCTAAAACGGCCTGTTTGGTTGTTTTCAGCTTGATGCTACAGAGAGGAAAGGCCTCCAGGAAGACTCCAGTGATTCAGAAGTGGAAAATGAAGCAAAAAGTAATTTCTTGTCTAAAAAGCCAGCATGGGTGGACGAAGATGATGAAGCTGAGGAAAAGTAAGTTCAAGTTTGTGGGTAGGAATTGCATGTCATGCTTAGGAGCGATTGTAAGTGACTTCAGTTTAAATGATCTTCATATTCTGTGTTTTTTTCCCCTTTAGTGTTGATATGACCCATAAGTATAGAAAAGACTTCATGAAAAGTGATGCTGAGAAGGTACTTTCTAAGAAAAAGCTAAAAAGACGACTTGAAGAACAGTGAGTTTCATTAATGTCTTTCTGGCTAATTTTATTAAGATGAGATAAGATATATTTATGTGACATTCAGAGTCACTTTCCTCTTTACCCACTGCATTAATGTGACGTGTTTTGAAGCTAGTGCTTCTTAAAGTATCTGATCTAAATGCTAAGAAGGATTAGTAAAGTGTACATGAGTATTGTCTAGACTAATGTGTTTAATACTTGTTTTAGTAGAGTTGCATGAATTAATTTATCTTGTAGGGAGTTATACCAGAATCTTTTTATAGTGATACATTGCTTTGTAAATATAATGATGGAAGATGCTAATGCAGTATGGTGTATAAGGATTAAGGGAAATGTGAATATAGTTGGATAGCAAAGCAGAACTTTAGATGTGTTTAGTTGTCTTGGTATCACTCCAAAGAGCAGTACTTTAATGTTTGGTATCAGTTTTCCTTTGGTTTCACATTTAGGAATTCAGCAAAAGACAGAAAGCTGAATGAAGTTTTTTAAAACTTGCGTAGTGTTCTAAGTGCAAGTAATCTTGCTGAATTGTAACTGTATGACTTGTAAGCGCTTAATGCATAGAAGAAAATTACTTTCTCAAAACCAGTTGTTTTTATTTTTTTTCTTTCCCCTCACTCTTCGCTTGCAAGGTTTCAGAGAGCTATGGGAGGAGTTCCTGCCTGGGCTGACTTAGAAAACATGAAGAAATCCAAAAGGACTGCAAGTGATAGTAAATAAATTCATTACTATTCTAATAAGTATTTCTGTGTTTCCATATTCAACTTCTTAGAAAAAAAAAAATATTTTGGATGTTTTCTTGGTTTCAGTAGTGTGATAATATTCTGGATAACTCGGCTTTATTCCTTCCTTCAGTATTCTTTGATTAATTTGTTTCTGTAAGAAATCTGTAGGTTTTGATGCGGGAGTGTTTGTGGAATTAGCCTTTTCAATGTGCTTTGTTTTAATTAGGTGACAGTGATGAAGATGCTGATCTGCTATGTAGGACTGGCAATTTCATATCAAACTCAGAGTCCCTGCCAAGAGGTATTTTGAAGGTAAAGGCAAGCCTCTCTTTCCACCTCCGTTTGACCCGTATGCACACTTTGGCTTTTGTTGCTATTTGGGCAGTTAAATTAGTGATTGTATTAATTTCTTCTTTGTTTCTGTAACTGGAAACTAAAGAGTAAGCAGCTGGACAAATTGGATAGTTCATGTTGTGAAAGTGTGAAACAATAAATTGAGATATGTTGTTTGACATAAGAGTTACTTTATGTACTTTGAAGTAGCATCTTGTAGTAAGATTTTAATTTTTGTGTAGCAAGGATGGAATTCTCTCACAACTTTGAGACTCCTGAAATGGTGTTTGAGAAGTGACAGCTTTAAATGAGCGTTTCCTACACTCTCTCTTCTACAGCTATTTCTGATGAGTCAGACTGTAACTGGTTTTACACAGACTGTTAGTTTCAAAGTCAATAGAAATGCTAGTTAGTTTATCTTATGTCTACACTGCTGCCTTAAAGCAACTTACCGAACTGACTGTACGTGTGTTCTGCTTGTGTCATGCTGTCTAGAAGTTCGTCATAGGGTTTGAGATCTTGCTCTTGTAGAGTAAAGAGCAGTGAAATTAGATGTTCATCAGCATAAGCAAAAATTTTGAAGTTGTATGGGTTTTTTTTAAACTGCTTGATCTGTGTCCTAGATGAGCACCTGTTTGCCCGCTAATCAGGAACGTTTTGCTAACGGAAGACTGGCAACTGTGCAGTTTCATCCTTCTGCTCAAGTAGTCATGACCGCTGGACACGATCGATCTCTGTCACTCTTTCAGGTGAACAATTTCAATCTCTGTTATGTAAATGGCCACTGATACAGAATCTTTTTTTGATACGTATACCTGAAATAGCCTGATTCGATAGACTTCCTTTTCTCTCTTCCTGCGGTGCTGTGCTCACAGGAGTTCTAATGTCTGTGGTTACAGTGGGATTTGCTTGCTTAAAGGCATCTTGTTGGAAGAAATGTCCATCTGTGACTTCATGCCAACCACTTACGGAGTACAGGCAAACTTACATTTGTCACGGTTTTTAGTTGAAGATTTATTTTTTTAAAATGCTTGGTTTTAAGGTTTGCAGTGATGAGGACTAAGACTTTTTTTTTTCCTTACCTTGTTTTTAAAACCTGTAGTGTGAGGAGCAGTCTTCTTTGATTTAAAACTGTAATATTGCTGAGAAATCATTTTGGGGCTGCAGAGACTGTACTGCAGCAGGAAGCTACTCATCCTGGACACTCCTGCCCTGCTCCTCTGAAAATTAAAGATCGTAACTTTACTTAGGAACTTTCAACATAGCTCAATATCAGTGAAATAGTCAAAGACACAAGTCAAATCTGACACTCCCACTGAAGCTGGGCTGCAGCAAAGAACAAAGTGAAGCAAATGTTTCAGTTCAGAAAAGCGCTATAGAAATGATAATTTGAGCGAAGTGTAGGCCAGACAGGGAAGGGCAGGAGGTGCGAAGTGTATCTGGGAAGCCTAGATAGGAGCTGAGAGCCAGGTTATTTGTAGATTGGGAAGAGGAAGAGGTTAATGCTCCGGACTGGTGTACTTCTTACTGTTTTAAGTCTCTTATACTGGTTAGTTGATAGGAATTTTCTGTGTAAAAGTATTTGATATATTCCTTAATGTGATTTTTTTTTAAGGTTGATGGTATAAAGAATCCAAGAATACAGAGCATCTATTTGGAGAGTTTTCCAATTTATAAGGCTTGTTTCAGCGTTGATGGAGAACAAGTAATTGCCACTGGTACTCACCACAGAATGTTCTTTGTGTATGACATGATGAGTGGAAGCATTATTCCTATACAGAAAGTAAGAGGTACGTTTTATAGTGCTATAAGTGGGCATAGTTGAAGCTTTCCCACGTAGAGGTGGCATATGAGTTTGCTTTAAAAGGAAGTGCAGTGGATTGTTGGAGGTTGTATTTTTAACTTATCTTTAGGGATCTTTACTGAAGCACCATTATCTTTAGTTTGTCTGGGATATTAGAAGTTAACTGTCATGCATAAACAAGTTTGAGTTGTAGCTTTATTGTGACTGTATTAGAAATGAAGTGAAGTTAGGTCTCATATTCATCATATCTCTGAATCTTGAGGAAAAAGAATTACACCATTTTAAAATTCTGAATCTTTTTTTTTAAAGGTGTGGAGGAAAGATTTCTCAGAAGCTTTGAAGTCTCTCCAGATGGATCATTTATGCTTGTAACTGGAACATCAGGTTACCTTCACTTGTTGTCGATGAAGGTAGTTTCTCTTCATAGTTCATGTAGCTTCAGCTCCTTCGTGCCTTTTTCCTTTTGAATTTACTTGCTTATATTTAATCTGAAAAGCAATCTAGCTTTCACTTGAAACAAAGATATGACACATACGGTGATGGTCTTAAAAAATGAGCTGCTGTATCAACTAACTGTAGCTTTCAAAAATTTTTTGAGAGTGAGAATTTGGTTTTTTCTGACTATGCAGTGCTCTTTGGGACTGGTGGAGCTAAATCCAGATTATCATGGGTTTTTAAGCTGTCACTGGAAAAAGACATATGTCAATGCTGTATTTTTTCTGATGCACGAACACTGTGCTGGCAAAAGGAATGGTCTCAGTGTGGAAATGGGCGTCTGAGAGCAGAAGAAATACAGAACTGCTTTTTTTGGGGACTAGTGCTAGCGGATGCTGATGTACTGTATTCATGAATAATGCCATCTACTGTGATTCATAATGCATAGAGATCTTTTCAGTTAAATTTGAAAATGCCATATGATGGCAGCTGGATTTGTTTTAAGCTTTTGGTAGGAAAATTACTTTTTAAATAGAAAGTGCAGTTCCCTTATGTAATTAAGATCCTTCAGTGAGGGAGTAAATTAGTATTTATTGAACTGGATGTAGTTTTGCAATAATAAATTGATCAAGGACTCAGGAGCATTGACTTGCTCTCTGGTCTGTAGGCACTGAAGATGTTGATGCTGTTTTTGTAATGTCAGTGGACCTAACTTAAGGTTTTTGTGGGACAGGAGTATGGAAACAAGTTTCCTACAGATTTTTGGCAGAATCATTGTCACCATTGTTGTTCTTCATCCTATAGACAAAGGAACTGATTAGCACTATGAAAGTAAATGGAAGATGCACTGCATCTGCTTTCACTCCAGACAGCAGTAAAATATATAGCTATTCAAGTAAGTATTCTCTCTAACAGCACCAATCATAATTCCTTTTAAATTTCCTAAGTTACTATAAGTCACTTATTGTTTTACGAAGATAATTAAAAGACTTTATGCTGCTCTCTGGCCTAAAAATACGACTGAGTGATCAGCCATTAAAGAATGGAGTCAAGTATTTTAGTATGGCTTTAGTTGTTTGGTTTTTTTTTTAAATACCCTATTTTTAATAGTTGTCATCTAATGAAAGTTGTTTAACAAAATATACAAACAATATGTTCTGTATATATGGTTTTTATAATCTTCTACTTTATCCTGCAAACAGAGGAAGGTGAAGTTTTCATTTGGGATGTGAGAAGCAGGAAGTGTCTACACAAATTTGAAGATGAAGGTTCTTTGGAAGGGAAGTGCATTGCTATTTCAAAAAATAACCAGTATGTGGCCTGTGGGTAAGTGACTTGAATTTGACAACTTCTTCCTATCTCATTTTGAAGCTTTTCAGTAAACTTATTGGTGGCTGACACTAGCAAATACTTGAGTACAGTACGCGTTTTCTTAGCCCACTGTAGAGGAGGATTTTTAAATGGGCTTCACAGGATTTAAAAAAAAAAAAAAAAGTTTGAATCTATTCCAGCATCTTTTAATACCAAACTCTTGTTGCTTTGAATTTGTTCGGTGTAAGAGATGGGCTTGTATCAAGGCCATCCGCAGTTAAGTGTGTCTCTTTATATGTAAATAAATTATAAAAACCTCAAACTCCTCTGCTAAATACTGTTAGAAACTCCAAAGCAAAATCAAGATCCAAGTAAAATACTGTTAGAAACTCCAGTAAATAATTGGACGTTATATTTTTAGTTGAATGGTGGCTATAGAAACAAAGTAGTATGTACTGTAAATATTACTTCTTGGTATAGTCTTTGTGAATTTCTTTTTTCAGTTCAGCGTCTGGAGTTGTAAATTTGTATACTACTGATGTCTGTCTCAAAGAAAACCGTCCTAAACCAGTTAAAGCCATAATGAACCTAGTTACGTCTGCTACGTGCGTGACCTTCAATCCCACCACAGAAATTTTGGCAGTGGCTTCGCGTGAAACTGATGAGGCTGTCAAATTGGTATGTTCAGCTTCTTTAGTACAAGATTTTTTTTTTTGTATGTTGATTGGAAATGTTCCTGGTGACATAATAAAACTGCTCTTAAGTAGATATGTATACCGCAATATTTGCGAGACCGAGCTGATCAGACTGTGTACAAGATAACGTACATTTGTAAGATTATTTTTTTCTTCAGGGAACTTGTTCTGAAAATAACATCTTATGATCTATTTACTTTTTTCCCCCCTTTTTAAAATGCCCTTATTTCAGTGCTGTAAATGGAACTCAGCAACAAATGTGAATTTTCAGCAGTTGTTAACTGTAATGGTCTTACTATGTAGTGTTTTTCCTAACTCATCCAAGATTTTCCAACCTTGTCAGAATTCTGGCCAACAGTGGAACTAATGAATTAATCTGAGGGTTTGGAAGCATATTTTTACTGCTTAGATTTAATTACTTGAAAATAAATGAATTGCAGTAAGTGACTTCATGGTGTGTTCCCTGCACCTTTTCTCCAGTAGAGCTCTCTATATGGAGTGGTGTAGGATAGAATATAACTGAATATTTGAACTTGACACTGACCTTCAATTGGAATTTGTGTCTTTTGTCTAATTGTTATAACTAATTAACTTATTTATCAATAGGTACACATTCCTTCATATACTGTATTCTCAAACTTCCCGGTGTTCAGAAGAAAACAGATTTATCTTGCTCAATCGATGGACTTTTCTCCCAGAAGTGGTTTTTTCTCTGTAGGAAATAACAAAGGCAAAGCTTTGTTATTTAGGTATGTACTAAGTTAACTTCATTAATCCCAGATAACATGTTTATATTCTGTACGATGGGGCAGATAACTGGTAAATGATAAGGTTTGACTTTGTGATCTGAATTTCACCTGATGACTTGAGTGCAGAGCTAGCTTTCCCTTCTGGAGAATGACATGTGTTTATTGTCTGATTATACAGTACTACAGACATCCTTGTCAAAACTGTCATTGTCCTTTTCTGAAATAACTTGGGTGTAAAAAGCCAAATACTGGATGTTCTTTCTCCCTATTAAAAAAAAGTTCAGAGGATTAAAAGATCTGTGCTTTGGTGTTAACATCTGTATCTAGGATGCGTTTGTTGTAGTTGGAAAGGCAGGGTGAATAGCATCTTTGGAAGGAGGGTGACAGAATGCTGGCACAAGTTGCTCTGGGAGGCTGTAGAGACTTCATCCTTGGAGATGCTCAAAAGCTGCCTGGGCATGGTCCAGGGCAGCTGTCTCTGGGTGGCCCTGCTTTGGGAAGTGTTGTGGTTTGGGGCTTGTTTTTTGTTTGCTTTTTTTTGTTTTGGTTTTGGTTTTTTTTGAGCAGTAACAACTCAGAGCAGGAATATTTATTTTTTTTAAACTAACATTGTGTGATATTTGAAAAAACTTTCTTTTTAATGTGAAATTTTAATGATCTATGAAGTCTGACAGGGACAACTTACAAAAAGACTCTCAAGCAAGTCTGTAAAAATTTGAATAAATCTTGTGATTTGTCCTTTACTTGAACTGCATATTGTAATGACACTTCCAAGTAAATCTAGCATGGAGATGATTGGTATCTTTTGCTGTACTTGTGTTTCAGATTAGCTAAAAATACTCAAAACAGCACCACTGAATAGTTGTTGCTTCTCATAACCCTCACATAACAGGGTACTGAAAAGTTTTAAATCTCTCAACTTTTTTTTTTTTTTTTTTTTTTCAGGCTTAAACATTATTCAGATTTTTAACAGAAGATACAGGAGAAAATGGACCAACAACTGAGGTAAGATTAGCACTAGAACTCTTGACAACATTGTTTTGAGGAACCTGATTTTCATTTTGCTATCTCCACCTTTTTATACATGGGATCAGGAAGTTCGTAATACTATGGGATCTGAAACTGTTCTGGATCACTCATGTAGTAGGCTCCACATGATGGGCAAGAGTCAAGCTTGCCTTGTTCATTTCAGCTTTTCTGATAATACTCTTTACAGGGAGTTGGTAGTTCAGCTAAACTTCTGCTCAGTCCTGTGACAGGAGTTTAAAAAATTTGAATATATTGAAATCAAGCTCATAGGCAGTGTTGTTAAAAACAGCTGTAGGCTGGCAGATATTTGGCTTGAACCTGTTATGAAGTCATGTAAGTGTGCCCACACAAGTCTCCATAATTTCAAATTTAGATTACATAAATTACTGAAGCTTGAAGCGTAGCTTGTGTGCAGATATGATTTTATTGTACACTTGAACCTCCTCTTGGGAAACTGGGAAGACCCTGTAGCCTTGACAGTGATACAGTAGTTCTGTTTGACCCAAAATGTGTTAATGATTGGAAGCTGAACTCAGACTGGAAGCAGATATGTCTTCTGCATATTAAGCTTGCATAAAATTTTGTGATAGCTAAATGTTTGGAATATACTAACAAAATTCTCTGTACTGATCTTTCCCCAGGTGTTGTAACCTGCAGATACAAGTACGCTGACAAAGCCAGACAAGTTTTATTTTATATGGAAGTTCAAAAATACTAATATAACATCTGTGTTTTTTAATGTTATTCTTTAATAAATATACCTGATAAGTTTCCAGGCAAGTTGTTTCAACTTTTTCCAATGTTTTGTGTAAGCAAATGACTAAGTAGGTTTTAATGGTTAGCATTCAAGCTAATGTCTTCAAGAAATGCTTAAATGTCTTCAGTTGTTATGAGCATATGAAGTATTCCAGTGCTGAAACAGGAGAAGACATGAGTTTTGTGTAAACTGTAATCTCTGCTCCATGTGTTCAGCTTGAGCTTTTCCATGAGCCAGGTTCATTTGAGGCTGGGTTGGAAACAGCGTTTTGCTGACTTGAGGAGCAATTTAACCTGAAACCCTGTTGATGCAGGTGTTGTAGTTCAGCCCATCTTAACGTGCCAGCTATAGCTTGAAGGAGAGCCTAAACTAAAAATTGAGAAACACCCTTACTGCCTCCTATGTGTCACGATAAGAACTGTACATAATGTGGTTTTAATTCTTAAGGAGGACCCCATTCTTATCTTTCTGTGAAAGCAAAGGAACTGGAGTATCACTTTATAATTGATTTTTAAATTAATTGTGAAATTCTGATATGGTTATTGTCACCTAGCAAGGACTGCTTTACAGCTGTTGTTGCTGGTTCTTCATCTGATTCCAAATATTCCTGAAGTGGCCACCTTTTTCTTTTTAACTACATAAACAAAAAGTCTGGGAAATCTGCTACAACAAAAACTCTGCTTTGAGAATAAATTGTGACTAATACATCTGTCTGTTTCATGTGAGGGAGCTTTTTGGGCAGTAATGTCAAGAGCCAAGATGCTCCAGTAACCAGTTGTGAAGTCATTAAGCCTTCAGTGAAAGTGGCATTACAAAAAAGGTTCTCTGAGCATGACAAAGACCCTAGAGCCCTGTCAAAATTTTGAAATATTCAAGCATATTGTTAAGTTCTTGTCATGCTTTTTTTTAAAAAAAAGTGTTTTCTGAGGTAATGGGTTTCTTAAAATGACCTTGCCAGTGATTCATTGTGAGATGAGAACTTGATTTCCCAAACCAAGGAGAAAGCAGAATACGTTCCTGAGGTGTTAAATTGACTACAGTGTTTAAACTTATTGTAGTGCTAAACCTAAACTAAAGTATTCCTCCTAGTATGGAAGAGTAAAATTAATAAGCAGACTTTATTAAGGTGCTTGCTGTAGGATTCTTCTGTTACAAAGAAATTAGCTAAAATCTGTCTGGGACTGAGATTTTGTTGAATTTTGGAAATCTAGATGCTGAAACTGGTTTATCGCTTCAGTAGAGGGCAGCACTTGATCACTGATTTGGAGACATGACTGCCTCATGTTAAGGAAGAGTTTGTCCTGTGACAGCACTGCTGATGAGAGAGGCTTTGGTTGTGGTTATTGACACAATTTGCCTTTTAAAAATGTCTATATTTCACTGTTAGGGAGGTTTAAGTAGTGTGACTTCACCTACAAAACTATTAAGTATTTTTAAATCAAAGACTTCTAAAAAGGTAGGTTTGAAAATATATTCTTGTACCTAATCTCACTGATGTATCTGTGAAGTACTTCAGTACCCTTTAATCCGCTTGTCCTGAGACTGTGCCTTTTTTACACAGTATATGCTTTTGTACTTTACCCATTAAAAAAAAAAATCCCAAATCCAATGGCTTCTGGTTGTAGGAGGTCCAGGTTGAATGGAGCAGGAGAGTAAGTGGAAAAGGTGGTGTAAGACACACTAGGTGTATACCCTTGTATCACTACAAGTAATTTCAAATAGTGGCAGGAAGGAAGGAAAGGTTAAACATCTTTTAGCTAATTGTATGATGTAACTTGCAAATTCTAAGCTCTATACTGTGTTTTGGGTAGCACTGGAGTACAAGAATGTTTAAGCTTTGTGCTAAATATCTTAATTCTTGGTATTATGTTTGCCAGAAGGCAAAAACACAACTTACTGCCCCATCCGATATAAAAAGGAAGACTTTTGCCTTGGGAAAATAAAGGAAACTTAAGGTGCTTCTTGCATTTCGTAATGGGTTTTGAGTAATTGACAGGTTTGTATACAAAACTGGTCTTAAAGGTTGGATGATACAAGGTACTGTAAGAAGTTGAAACTGTTACTGGTGTGTCCAGGGATATTTGTTTGCAATGGGATGAATTATGTTAAGTATACATACAACAGTGTTCTCATTCTGAAAAACCCAGCTCTTTGTCAGTTTGCCATGTGTTAAGAGTACTTAAGCTTCTGACCTATTTAAAACCCGTGTTTAATTCCTTTTTTTCCTAGCATGGCTTTTTTTTCTGGCATTGCTAAGCTGAAGTTCTTTTAATGAATTATTCCTCTGCTTTTCTCTCCTTCCATTCTCCTTGGCAAAATAAATTTTATTGATGTAGCCCATTAAATATTTATCACCGCAGCCTTTCCCCTTCAGGCTGTGATCTTGTCCGATTTTGCAAGCTAAAGAGAATGAGTCTGGTTAGTGCTTAGAAAGGAAACCGCCAAGAAAAAAAAACTGACTAGATGTTAGAACAACACTGGTTATTTAGAAGATCATTGGGTTTGCTATTAAGTCTGTCTTGAATCTCCTGTTTGAAAGCTGTATTTGTGGTGTGTGTGGTTTATCTTAAAAGACTCTTTGTTTAGGTTTTTTTTTTCCTCCCACATCTCCTTCAGTATCTAGGATTGCTGCCCCCAAAATTATTTGGGAAGTTCTAACTCAAGTCTCTTGCATTTGTAACTGTTACAATTGATATAAGATTTTTCCAAATTCTTGCTGATCAGACAGCAAATTAGATTCTCCTTTGCATGTAGTGCTGGACCCATCTAGTGGACGTGGCAGTCATAGCACACCTTGAAAAGAAGCTGGTTTCTCACCTAAGGATGTTTCTTAAAGTATTTGAAGACCTCTGGTGATCCGCTAAATCCCCTTTTTTTTTTTTTTTTTTTTTTTTTTTTTTTTTGTTTTAGAAGCATGTATAATTTGGGGGCTATGACAATGGCTTTTTCTGCCATTTAGGAGTTTTACAGAGAGCAAAAGCTTGCAGAACTACCAAGACTGATGGTCAAATATGACTGAGCGTCCCCTTAAAGCAAAGCACTTGAACACAGAGAAAAGATGAAATACATATGGGGATAGTCAGGTGCTTAAGATGGTACCATAATCACGCTGTTAACTGATTTATGCTGAGTGGTCCTTTCTAGCATTTCTTATATTTCCCCTAAGACATATGGTTTTGGATAACTCTGGACAGGAAATTAAAAGTTAATATTTTGATTGCTGTTCTTACCCAGCAGGGCAATTTCTGTTTCCCAGCTCCTGTAGATAGCCTTTTAAAGAACATTTTCAAAGAAGCAAATGTTTCAAACAACCCCAAAAAGATTTTACATTGCCAAGTGCTTATGAAAGCAGGAAGCAAAATAGGGAAATCTTTGCTTATCAAACCACTTGTTTTGAGTTATTCAGTTTTGTCATATTAAGCACCACTGTGGGATTATATCCACATGGGAAGTATAACAGAAGCGTACTACACCTTCTAACCCACAAGATTTTCAGTTGCATACTCTTTTTTAAGACCCTGTGCATCAGTTACTTTCTGGACTTTGTGTATGCTTTTAAAATGGGTAACTGTATCAGTATAAGCAGAAATCTGGAAATTTCAGCATAATAAAATGACAAATATATGCATTTATTTTTAAAAGAGATGGGAAGCTACGTGCAGCAACTTCTAGATAGGCTGGCTTTTTTTTTTTTTTTTCTTCTAGAATACCCTTATAAATATATTTTTATATATTTTTCTCTTGACAAGAACTTTCATTTGCCCCGTAAGACACCTTGCCTTTAATAAGTTACTTTCTCTGGAGGGCTTTCATGCCAGGCAGGGTATGTATCTTGACCAGCCCCGCAGGAGCAAAGTACAAGAACCAAACATGCACGATCCTTTGCAGTATTCTCTTCTACAGCATGGATCTTTCCAAGTGACAAGCAGCTTCTGAAGGGAAGAGGTAGAACTTAGAGTCTGCTGGCTCAGTGGATCAGCAGTTTACCAATCGTTTCTATCACTTCATCGAGAAGGGAATACACTTCAGCGAATAAGAACAAGCCAGATTACAGCTACTGTAGGGAACTGTGATCCACATTCAAGAAGAAAATAGAAAACACCATAGGCAGCACCGCTGGTGCATTCAATTAAGAACTCTACCAACAGATTGTAACAATATTTTGTATTATACAATCCATTAAAGTTGGTTAACTTCCGTGTGCTAGACTTCTTGATCCTTCCCCGCCTCATTTTTTATTTTTTTTTAGAATAATCCAGAAGAATGAAAAAGGAAGAAAAATTCCTCTTCATAACAGCTTGCTATGATGTTGAAAGCAGGCAGGACAAAGTCAGGGTTTTACAAGTAGACTAAGAACCAGCATCATCCAATAACACAGTGTTCTTAATTGCTTGTCACTAATAATCTAATGATAAATAGGCTGTTTTGTCTGTCACTACATTTGGCTTTGTTTATTTATACAGATGGGAAAAGCACTACCCCCACCCTGATCCCAGAAGAATAATACTAAGTGTTTTTAAGATAAAAAAGCAAGCAAAAAAAAAATTTAATGTGTTTAGGATCTGCCCTAGGGACCAAAGAGCTAACCTCTAACAAGTACAGCAGACTTGTGCACACACTTCCCTTCAGTTCTTAAGATTACGGTGCCATCATGTGGCCACACTGGAAGGTTTCGTGCTACCGAACATTCACTACCCCGGCGACGTTTTTGGTGCTTTCCTCTTCCAAAACATTTATTTTCCTAACGGCATCTTCTATCAAAGATACCTCCACTAGAGGGAACATCAACGTTATGCAAACAGAAGCACACCTTAGAAAATGCTCATGGCCGCTAAAAATGGCGGTCCATAGGATGAGCGGGCACGGTCACCTTTTAATGATCCGGGCAGATGCAACAGTGCAATATAGGAGAAGCAACGCTTATTTTAGTTCCTGCACAAGTTTTGCACACAGTCATGCTGTCCAGATTCCAGCCATCTGCTCTGGAAGGAGAGCATTCGACATGCCTGTCCATAGCCTGGAAGTTACAAGAATAAAATATACACTTCATACCTTATTTCCTTTGGAAACACAACAAGACTTGAAACGTGGGTGGAAACAGGATGCCCATCCTTCCAGCCTCTCCCCAACTCTGGCAGCTGTGATCTTCCACCTACCACCTACCACATTGCACCTACCACCCCCCACCTACTACCTGTGACCTTCCACCTACCACCTTCCACCTGCCACCTACTACTTGTGACCTTCCACCCGCCACCTTCCACCTTCCACCTTCCACCTGCCACCTTTCATCTTCCAACTTTCACCTTCCACCTGCCACCTTCCACCTGCCACCTTCCACCTGCCACCTGGCACCTTCCACCTTCCACCTGGC
>WHYT01016511.1:478493-536656 GCA_009806455.1 Tetrax tetrax | reverse complement strand
GACTCCTTCCCAGCCCGCCAACCGCAACCGCAGCCCCGCCGGGCCGGGTGCGGCGAGCGCCCTGCTAGCTGGTCGGACGCATCTCGGCACCAGCGGCAGCGCGGCCGCCCGCAGCCCCGGGAACAGCGGGACCGCGGTCCGCGGGGGGACAGCTTCAAGAAGGGAGACATGGGGATCCCCATGGGAGGAACCGCGGGGGTTTTTGCCGGGGTCGGGCGGCCCGAGCTTGAGCGACCGGCGGCGGGGCCGGGAAGGATGCGCAGCCCGCGGCGAGGTGGGCGCCACCCCCTCCCGCTGCACCATTTTTCCCGTTCCAGGGCTGGGATCGGCTGTCGGGGTGCGACACGGGAGCCCGGGATTTCT
This sequence comes from Tetrax tetrax, assembly GCA_009806455.1. Taxonomy (NCBI): domain Eukaryota; kingdom Metazoa; phylum Chordata; class Aves; order Otidiformes; family Otididae; genus Tetrax; species Tetrax tetrax. Next base: position 536,293 of record WHYT01016511.1, on the reverse strand, counting down.
CTCTCGGCATTTGGTCTGAATTTGGGCAGGAGGGTGTGGAGGCAGAGGCTGACCGAGGCAAACAGCAGTGGGAAAGAGACTGACAAATGCTCAAACGTGACTGCAAAAATAAAAAAAAAATACAGCTTCCCTTCCCACCACAGAACTAAAAGAAGCCGTAAGGAAATAACATTGCCATACTGCAATGCCACCTTTAACAGGTTATGAAATCTGCAGGTTATGAAATACATGCAATTGTAATACAGTATATTGTATCCCTGATTGTAAAAACCTTAGCAAGAAGTGTCTCTATAAGGATAGTTTCTGTTGGTGTAGGGGTGAAATAAAACAGCAGCAGTTGCGTGTGCCCCGCATGCATAGTATGCCGGATCAATCCTTCTCAGATCCTCTCCATCCTGTTACACCCACTCACACTGTCATGCAAGCACAGGCAGGAGGTAAAATGGACCATGTGCAAGCCTGTGCAGCAGAAGTGACAGAAGTATTGTCCTCTAATTTTCAACCACAATTCACTAGCCTGTTTTTAAACGTCGTATTCCTTGCTCAGATAAAGCACAGTATCCCATTCAGTGTTGTGTTAATTCAAGTGTATTAATGTTTTCCAAGGTGTTTTGTTTCTCCCCATGAGCAAGTTGTCTCCCTCCTTACTGTTCCCTAGCTTCCTCACAATACCCAGAGGGGGCAAGTAATCTTAACTCTGAATCTCTTAATTTCTCAAAGACCTTAAAAAACAAATGCCTCTCTCTGCTTAACCAGCTAATAGAAGAAATATCTGCTAATCTGGTCTTGGTTAATGGTGGGAAAGGTTAAAAGATATAAATGAGATAGATAAAAGAGTGACAATGCCCTTTCCTCTCAATTTTACTTTTTGCCATTATAAAATTAAAATATAGATTCCCATCATAGTTTGAGATTTTATAATTTTCAAATCCATATTCAAAAACCAGTAAAAAGTAACCCAAAGTCCCATTTTGCAAAGCAAGTTCTACCCAAGCCAGTTTGACAGAAACTCCAGACTTCCTTTGAGAGGAACTTTGTGCCCAGAGCATCCACCGTGACAGGGCTGAGATCAGCGCCAGTGCAGCAGACAATCAGCCTTTTCACTGTTGCTCATGCCTCCTCCCAACTCCCAGCTCACTCTGTCTCTACTTGTCAGTGTGGAACTTTTCTTCATAAAGCTTTGGTTGCTAGGTGGCATTTTTTTCCTCTTTTCTTATGACATTTTCTGACAGCATCTCCTGGGAGAGCAAATGGTCCCTGATGATGACCATCACACAAATGCACACACTAAGTGGCCAGTCAGGACACTTAGAAGACAGTGGGATTCCGCATCATATTTTTGTTTATTCAAATACCTGACATATTCTGTAATCCAAAAGGCACATATATTTCTGTTGTGATGGGGTTTTTGTAAAATTTATTTCAGTAAGATTATGTTTATCCAGGTACCTGCAATCAGATTCACATCTCAGATGATCTAGATACACTTACCATGAGCCTTTATGTGCTCTTTGCTAAAGGGTATAGCACCAGGGGATTTTATTTATTTATTTATTTATTTATTTATTTTGGTACTGGGCTACCTGTGCAAAAGGCATTTGATTTTCCTTAAAACTCTGTCTCAAAGTGAGCTGGATGACACCATGCTGAAAACCTAGTACTTGAAAACTGACTGGACCTTATTCTTCAGAAGATCTACTTCCTTAAAAAAAAATTAAAATAACAATATCCAAATACGTCCATCTGGAACTAAAAAAAGTCTTAAGGTTGCACACTGTGTGTAACCAGCCCATAAATGCCTCTCTCAGTCTCCAGGAAACCAAAGGCAGCGTTTCAAACACATGGTGCTCCACTCAAATCAGATCTATGTTAACAATGTGAAGATTTGCACTGTCGTTATTGGACATGAAAATAAACCAGTGATAAAATTTCATTGATGTATTTGTGACACACCATGTGTGAAATTTTATTATGGAGTTACAAATACCATAATTTTCTGGCCAACAAACCCAAGTTACACACTGAGATGAAAAAGGCAGGTCAAGGAGGTATGAATCTTTTGCAGAGAAAGCTGTTTTTATGAAGAACAAATACATACGAGAGATGTCCAACCTCCTGCCCCTCTCCTGCCACCCATAAATCAAAAGCAGGAAGTTAATCTGGTGCATTGGTGGAGGTGGGATCTGTAATCTTTCTGCCCTCGTATTTGGTGGGTGGTTGTTTTGTGAATGCTCTTGTCCTTTTGATAGACATCACTGCATCAGGTATAAGCAGTCCACATTTTCCAGGGTTGACTTCAAAAATAAGTACAACCTTTTAAACTTGACTTCTGAAATTTTCATACAACTCTAGCAATTAGACCTTGGGTAGAAACTTGAGAACAAGCAAATTCTGTACAGAGTCCCTAGTTCGTGGGTGTCATTTGAAAGAGTAGCATGTTAGTCCCTTGTCAGCAGCTTAGGCTAATACTTTTCCCTGGACAAACTGCAGCACGTATCTTCAAAATACTGAAATAAAAACTACATTTTTTTTTTTGCAGCTTCTTATTGAAGGTACAAGATATCCACACCTATAGTAGAAAAGTTAGTGTCATCTAAAAGAAGTAAACTGTCAGATACTGTCCTCATTAAGGAACATTTCTCTCAGAATAGTTTGCAGATACTAGAGCTTCCCTCATTGTGTAGGTCATCCAATATGGACTCCACATTTGCACCCATTCTAGACTTGATGCTTATCCGCTATATCTGTAATGTGAATTAGGTCTTCCAAAACAGAAGTTACTCAAACCATGTCACATGTAAGTCAAAGACATTCAGATCAGGGCAAATCCCAAAAGCTTTCTCTTCCCATTCCTGTCACTGATTCTCCCTGCTGAATACAAAGCCTTGCATTACATTTTATTTTCGGCAAAATCTTTCATCTTGCACTCAACTTCCAGTACCTCTGGATGACTATGCAAGCTTCCATTGAGTGCCTATCAGTTAGGAATGTTGAAAGCTTCTGCTAATTTCTTTATTTTTATTTATGTAGAGGAAGCCTTATGACTTGTATAGAACAAGTTCATCACAGTCTCTTAACTTATCATCTTTCATGCTGTTTTATGTGTAAATCTAAGCCTACTTAATGATTTATAGAGCTGCTGGATAAAGATGGGCTCTTTCGTCAGCTTTGTATGTGCAGAGATTAAATCAGGTAAGAACGAACACAGTGCAGGGAGAGTGGTGGTGGTAAGGAGATGTGTTTATGCAAGAAAACAAGAACAAAGAGATCCTTTGTAGAGTGGCAATAAGGGAGAAGGACAGTAGCAACATATCCTTTTGTCTCAAACTCTACTCATATGTTTTGAAATCAAGATTATTTTTTATCCAGTATCTGGGAAAAACAAACATGTAAGTGGGATAAAAAAAAAAGTGATTGCCTGAATATAAACTGTTAGAAAACAATGTGATTCAGCCATGTCTGAACTGCATTATGTGGGCCTCAGGTATCAATAGGGTCATTTTCTAGTCATTGCAGGAGGACACATAGAAGAGTTATCTTTGCAACATAGTCACAGCACTTATCTTTCCTGTCCCTTTTTAAGGAATTCAGTCAATCCTTTGATTTCTAGAGTGTAGAAGAATACGTGAAGCGTTCCCTTTCATTTTGCAGGATCAAACAGCATCCTTTAGTTCACTAAAGAAAATAAAGCCGATCCACAAGCCTTCATGAGTCATTAAATCCAAATAAACCAGCCCCTTGAGGGCAGGCTTCACAAACCAAAAGTCGACTAGTAGGGCCCGTAGAAGTTGCACATAGCCCTTCCTGAGTGAAACTCACTTAACTGCTTCTTCCTCTCTAATCCCTACTCAAACAAAAACCAACTGGAGGTCCTCTGCCACTGTTAGCGGCTCAAGAAATTTCGCTGAGATCAAACGCTTCCTTGCTTCTAATGCAGACTTTTTTTTTTTTCTCTCTCTCTCTTTTCTTTCCCTTCCCCCTCAAATGTTAGTATGCAGTTTAAACTCACTGTATCACGGGGTAGTGGAAAAAGAACCCACTCCTTGCCCCACCCCCCCCACCCCCCAAAAAAACCCAAAACTATCAAGTGAAGTGTAAAATGTACATGTAAGAATACAAGCTTTCTGCCAGGATTAGGATTATGCCAGCCACACAGAAAATATTGCGAAAACAGACACGAAGAGTACTAGTCATAGATAAGCACTCCTAAAGCAAAGAAAGTTGACAGTGTTTGGTAATGTTTCTTTCCCTTTCAAGAAGGAAAAGACAATTTCATCATTGTTTTGGTATTTGAAAAACGACATCTACATACAGGAAATTATATAAAAAATCTAAAAGTTTGCTGTTTGTGAGAAACAAACAGCAATTTGTATGAAGCAAACCCAATTTCACAGGGTATGCTGGAGTCCAAATTCAATTCCATAGAAAACCAGTTATTTTGGAGGAAGGTTAGAAGGAGACATCAGAGCATTAGCAGCTTGGGTAGATGTGCAATGAATTGAAGAACTAGGAAATCATAGTTTAAAAAACCTAATTTTTTCTAATTCCTGAAATTTATATTTTGTCTAGTGTCAAAAGAAATATTAAGGAATTATATGAAGGGAAACAGCTGCCACGCACCTCATTTTAAAAGTTACTCAGTGGTTGTGCACCTCCTTTTGCTGACTGGTGAACAAAAGCCAGCTAAAAATTCAGCGGATGCCTCTGTGTTACATTGCCTAGCAGAGAAGAAGCAGTCTAAGCGATTTGCTTGATATTCCTGTATAATTATATCCAGATTCAGCAGTACAAGATTTCTTACTACAGATATAACATGGACTCTTCACTGCCAGCACCTTAGCACCTTATCTAGCAGTAAAGTGGGCTCAGTAGCCGGTCCATTAACAGAGAGGTTAATAGCAGTGGCTATAGTCACAGAGTTAGAATTCAAGGTTCATCCCTATTCCCGCTTCATTTACTAGCTAGTTTACTAGCTAGGCTGTCTAGTAATTCTTGCCTTTCCAGTTGCATTATTTTGCAACCTCCTCTCACCTCAAACAAAATAAATACAACCCCATTGTGTTGTGAAGAACAGTTATGACCATCAGTTCTGACCGTTGCTCTCCAGTGTGGAAGAGATCTTCTCCATTTCACTCATTTGCTTCATATTTGAGTGGCTGCAAGTTGAGAGGGCTGTAGTTGTACCGTGGTTGTACCTGGGTTTCTTGTGACTTGAGTGCCAGTGAAAACAGTGGAAAATACAAACTTATTTCATCCAGAAGATGAAAAATAGTTATTGCCATTTACTTCAGTGATTTCTGATTGGATTGCTGCCAGTTCTGTGAATTCTAGAAAATTGCGGATTTTATGAGCAGGGAAATGGCTGTGGTTTGTTGATATTATTTTATACATCTTTCTGATTAAACATCCAGATCTGACTTTGCTCAATTGCAATCTAGTTTCTTTGAGTGCCCTTCTCAATAAATAACAGACTTGCTATGGGTTAACATTTTTTGATCTTCATGAGGACAACAGTTTCGAGTGGCAGATGTGATGGATCTCACAATGAAATAGCAGTCATGGGGAAAAACTTATGCAGAAAATCCAAAGAAGTGAAAATGATCGCATCTGAGTATTTCAGAGAATAATTCTTCCATTTACTCACTTTTAGACTGAATGTCTATGTCTTTTTTTTTTTTTTTTTTTTTTTTTTTTTTTTTCAGAAATCCCTTCACTCTTTGGTTCCACATGGCCCTAGTCATCACTACTCATACCTCTCTGACACAGGTTGACCATAGACAGACAGCCGAAAAGCATCCTTGTCCCGGAAAGTAGTGTTTATAAACCTATCTGCAGACAAATGCAGAGTAAACTATTAGGAAAACATAATCTTAAACTCATATTTTCTCATCTAAATATGGCGCTGATTTTAGGCCTGCTTGAGGTTGACTCTGTTTTGTCTCTTCAGACACATAACTCTTACCTAACTACTCAGCTTTTCAATAGTTCTCTTATAAAAATCCTTGGGCTCCAGGATAAAACTTTCCTCACTGTGATCCTCTACCTTGTCGCTGGATTTGTCCATAGCTATTCATTTTTGATTATTGAAAATTTACTGCAACTAGTTTAACTCTCAGAAACAAGAACAGGTTACTCTTAGGTAACAGGAGGACTTACAGCACTTCAACTGTTCTCTGATAAGCATCCACATGAAGACTTTTACCCTGTATTTATTACAATTCAAAAGTAATTACTGTAATTCAAGAGTGCACAAAGGGATAACTTACACCAAGCTGCTGATGAACTGAAAGGTCTGAGCATTATTCAGCAACTCAGTATCATCAAACCTACCAATAGAGTTGCAGGGCTATATACATAAAGCACAGATAACTTCTGCAGTTTTCATAAAAAGCAACTTTATTGGAAATATATGACAAATTCAGTCATGGCTCAAGACCATAAAAGATTATACTTTCATAAAGATATGTTACATCTTGTGAACAAAAAAAATCTGAATCCCTCTAAGGGAAAGCAGAGCTTAGCATTTCCAAGTCACAGCACTGCAATTTCTTCTTTAGGCAGTATACATATATATTCAAACATGTTACACTAAAAAAATTGTGCATTTCTAACCACAAGAGATGAGTTTTATTTGCACTTTGTGAAAATCAGCTGCAGTTCATTTTGTACAAATTCTCATTTAGCTAATTTTTTAAAATCTGTCCCCTTCATTTAAATACTGTAGTGGGAATTAACAATGATGATCACATTTGCAGACTGAACAAATGCGCTATTCTGTTATTATATTGCACCTTCAACTACTGTTTTTCCAATGAAATTGAAAAAGGATTATATGAAGAATAATAAAAAAATCTGGTAGAATATCCAGTAGAGCTAGGTGGATATCATATATAGAGACTGTATTTCAAAATCTCCACCTTCATCTCCCAGTATGACTTCCATAAGAGAAAAGCAAAGCAAAATGCAGAACAGTTTCATTGCTTATATAAACAGTTTTCCTTGCTTATTTCTCACTTAGTAGTTTGCCACTATATACACCCTTATCACAGTTTAGACCCTTGATTTATGTAATGTATCTAAAAGCTTTGGTAACATTTGTACAAATCACTTTGGAGGACTTATAAGTTCCTTTTGTTGCCATAAAAAAAATTTAGATGTGTGATTAGGGGCATTCTGTTTTCCTCAAGTAGTATTTCTTATTTCTTTATTTAATTCAAATTGAAATGCACTCAGTGAAATATTGAACATCAAATTCAGTGAAGAGCTCTTCACTACATCAAAATGCTATGATCACAAATCAGTATATTGTTCAAGTGAATCTGTCAATTTTTTCCTTAAATATTCATTGATGTTCAAAATATATTTAAAAAACAAAGCTGTGTTGGGCAGCTTTGTGGCAAAGCCAAATCCTCCTAGAGGACAGAAGTGATCCTTCAGCCTTTACAAGAGTAGATGACAAGATATGTGTACGCAAAAAAATCACACATAATTTGAATGCTGGTCTGCACACAATTGCGGTAGGTGTATAGAAAGCTTTTGTACTTCCTAAACAACTCCTCCCTCTTTCAGAGAGCTCCTGTGCAGGAAGGCAATATTAAAATGACTAATCCATGTATGGAAACAAACAAACCAAAATATTAAGCACTCTCCATGCTATTCTTACTGCACGTTTCTCAACGCTTCTTGCCTTCTGTCTCCTAGATAGAGGCTGTTAACACTTTTTTTTGTGTCTTATTAAGGTTTAAACAACTGCCTGTATGGTTTAATAATAGATCAGAAGCGAATGTTGGTTTTGTTTATTCTTACACAATGCCAATGATCTCTAAGCATACCAGCAGGTGTAAATAAAATAAATATTTGGCCAGCCACCTTGCAGGAAGTTTAAGATTGTCACCAGTTCCCTTCCAGTATCAGCAGTTGTACAACTGATTTGGAAAAGGATGAGTATTTTGCAACACCAGCTGAGAAGTGCACTAATACTGCTATATCTATCTGCTAACCAGCTAGCCTTGCCTTTTTCTACATAAAGTTTCCAGAAAATAATCACACAAGGCTGCTTCCATTTTAGTCACCACTTTCACATTTCTCTAGGAGTTGTAGAAGATATTGTTACAAAATGTCAGCAGTTACGTAGATAAGCATCTTAACTCGTATGTGGAAGGAAATGCGAGCTATCTAAAGTGAGCTGAGGAATAGCTGAGCTCATTGTGTTTTGCTGACTGCATTTGGAAAGAAGTGCTTTCGATCCGAAATGAGAGAAAACAACCGCCTCTTTGCTCTTCACCAGTGTGCACGTTTGCTCTTTGAGACTCGCTCTGCAAGAGACTTCCTGGCTGGTTGGCCAAATCACGCACAAACTTATTCAAGGCAACTTGAAATCAGTATTTTGGGGTCTTGCAGTAAAATGAGTATCGCTTATTTCAAGCGATCAAAGTACTTCATTTGACTCACTTCTGGTTGTTTTTTTTCAATAGAGCCTTTATAACAACAAGTTAGTTTTGAGGAAAAATGTTTAACTTCAAAAATACTTACACAAAACATTTGGTTGTTTCCAGTGGGTTTTTTTTTCATACAAAATTGTTTACTGAGTTTAGCTCAAAGAGTACACTGAGTTCTTACTAAGGCTTTTTTTTTTTTTTTCTGTGGAGATGGTGTTTGTTCAAAAAGTCCCCAGTTCTCTGACAGATAAGCAGCAGCAGCACAGACCGCAAGAAGAAACTTTGTTCCCAGTGATGTTGAGCTTAAAAGGCAGGAAAGCAAAGAACCATCTGTTTGGTACATTTATCTTGGCTATGGCTTTTTACATCTTTGAGAGTCGTGCAGCTTAACATGGCAAAACACAACACACTTTTGGGTAGCACTTGCAGCCATTTTCCTGGGTAATTCTTCTTTGTTGGGATGTCAGTGGGAAAACTATTCAGCAGGTTATGAGAAGAGAGAATAGGAAAGACTGCACCAGACACTGCAACATTCAGACAAGTGGAAATTATAAAAAGAAACATGAGTGCAAGTGCTGTGAAGATGTGCAGGTTTTCCAGGACCGATGGTGTTTAGAGTTTAAGGGCAACACAGCTATGTTAGCACATTGTCAATGAGAAGGACTGAGTGAAGTGGATGCTGTAGCATCATCATAAATACTACATCACCCAAATATTATTTTTCCCAGTAGGCCTACAGTTATTAAGTAGGAGACTGATTTTATACTTTGGAAACTACATTGGTGATCTACATTTTGATCTGTTACTTAGCCTTCCTCTGCTTCTAAAATTGTACAGTATTTTTGAGCCAAATCTTGAAGTTTCTTACAGGCAGATCCAAGATCCACTGACACCAATGAGAGTTCTTGCTTTCAGAAGTCAATAGTTAAATTGCGTATTTCTCCTTGCACCAATCTTCAATAGCCTCGTCTGGGACCTGATGCTCCACCAGTGGAAAAACAGTTTCCCAGTTAAAAAGGTGCTAATGGCAAATAAAAGCAAGACATAACTGCAAGATTTGGCCAAGTCATACTTAGCATTTTCAGGCACAGTAATGAAGACAGTGTAATTGCCAGTATAACTGTTCCTAATATCTTCTGCCTGTATCCTTTATGTATTATGTGCAGCTTTTTCATCAAATATGGTTTCTTCAGTACCCAGCTTGCATTTTGACTAACTGGATGTAAAGGACAGGAATACGGATTTTAGAAAACTAACAAAATTAAGTTAACTTGGAGGACTTGCTCACCCTGTTGTTAGGCAAACAGAACACTGAATACTGTCATTCAGAGTACCCTCGGTTTTACAGCAATTCACTCAGCTCTATATGGAATGCTTTTCTCAAACCTCCAAACTTATGCCTGGGCTTCTTCTATCTAACCTACCAAAACCAGAATTTTCCTGTGAAAGTCACTGCGATGTGTGTAAAACATTTAAAACACAGCAATGAAGCCTGGTCTGAAGAATAACAAATCACTGAGGAAGACAAGTAAGATTCTCTTGATTCTAAATGTAACTGGATTGTGCTAGGAAGCACAAGGAAAAGGATCAGATATACTATACTTTTTAAAAAAACCTAGAAGCCGAGAAAACAAAAAGACCCTCTGCATAAGTCATCTATGCATATTACAATTTTCTGCCGCAGTCCTGTTTACATACTGAATTCTTAAGGATGCCAATTGTAAAATGGAAGCACTGTCAATCGCTAAACATGGCAGCAGCAGCAGGACCTCATACAAATTTCAGTGAAGAAAGACTCTAGGGACTGGCTCCACAACCTATTGCACATTTGCTAGAAAGATGTTCTCCATGACAAGATTTAATTACTTCGTAGTAGTCTAATTCATTAAAATACATCTATGAAAAATCAGCCATAGTTCACATACTTGAAGTACAGGCAGGTTCAATTTTTCCATGAAAAGAATAACCAACTGACAAATAAAAAGCTGCTTCTGGAGCTGAGTCATTTATATTTATTAAGGAAAATAAGGAGTCCTGTGTAAAGATGCCAAACTTAGTGTAGTGTATTCAGCACGTCAATACAAGACAATTCTTTTTCTCCGCAGTCCGACATAGCAGTGATGCGATATATCCTGTGGGCCACACTGGCTACATTTTAATTTAGAAGGCTACTGGTCTGCAGATTGAACAGGTACAAACTGGAAACTGGCCAAGGCAGCAGGAGGAACAGACCATTGCAAGTGAAGGAAAACCACTTCCAGACCCTGCCCTTGCTGCTGATGTCCTCTGGCTGCTGCACCAGAAGGAGCATCTGCAGCTCAGGAAGGCAAACACAACGTGTCCAGCCCCACCGCCACGCAGCCCTCTGGCTACCCTGGCACAGGTGGCACTGACACACCTGCCTGTCAGGAAAGAAAAGGGGAAAGAGGCCACCTCAGAGGGGAGCTACTTCTGGCAGTGGGAAGGAGAACTTTTTTGGTGGAGGACAAAGAGGCTGTGAGTGGACACAGGCATTGAGACTGCTGTGATGCTCCATGAGGTAGGGGAGAAATGTTTGTCAAGGACCTCATTTAGGAAACGAAACAGACAATACAAGTGACCAAATCTAAACATCTCAGGCCTCAGTAGTTTCAGGCAACTTCCAGTGGCTGAGAATCTCTTTCCTATGCTGGTCTCCCCTAGTTGCTCTTAAACTGCTTACAATATACCCAAGAGTTTTATAACCAGAATGCAAACTAGCAGATGAAAGCAGAAGGACACTAACAAATACATGTGTTACAAAATTATCTTCAAGTGGTATCTCATTTTCTCATTAAATGGTAGGTCAAAAATAATTTGTTGCCTCCTGGCAATGTAAGGAGAATACTACCAGTTAGATGCTATCAATATGCTCTTCTTTTTCCCCCTTCCCCATCCAGATCTTCCTGATCAAATTTTCACAGATGGTTTATCATTAAAATCTGGTAATCTTCGGTGAATTTACATTTTTTTAATCTCAAGCCAATAGCTTCCTCAGAAACTGTAATACTTCCACTTCATGCTCACATCATTGCTATTACTGATATAGCACATGCTCCTTTTGTAACAGCGTCAGCTAGCATGGAATTTTATTCCCAGTGGGGGTCAAATAATTCATCATGTGAAATTACCAAAAATTATTTAAGACCATGAGATAGCAGAGTCACTGAAAATGTTTTCTGCCCTAAAAAAGATAAAGGCAGAGAACATATGGCTGTAAATCTTTGCTGCCTTGTAGCTGGTGAGGTTCCCTTCATTTGAAGATCCAAACATTTTAAATAGATGATGTGCTCCTCCAGTTTAAAAACAAATCCTGGATAGATTTTAATCTGTGAACACATAAAAAGAATCAGCTAGCACACTGCAGACAGCATACAGAGCATTATTAAAAACTGACTAGGAACACAAAATTGTCATTAGCAGAACGACTGACTCTTGTGATAGTTCTTCTTTTCCCTACAGCCCCAGAAGCTTCCACTGGACTGTATCTGATTTCAACTTTGAATTTCAAAGAGTAAAAAAATAAAAAAGAAATTTTTATGGTAATGGGTGCCATTTATTGAAAAAAAAAAAAAAAAAAAGGAAAAGTTAGCATCCTGAATGCAAGAATGAAGAAAAATTTTTCAACAGCTGTTTTAGAAATCTCAAGAGCTTTATAAGTTTCAAAAGCCTTCACTGGGGAGATGCACCCATGTCTCCTCCCTCTACCACCTCCTGTTGATATAAATGGCAATCTCCTTTTGACTGATGGGTCTTGGATTAGGTATGCAAGCATGAAGTGGGCTGCTAAAGAGACCACATTTTCTTGTTCAAGCACTACAGACTTCCTTCTGCTATTGTTACTAATATGTCACTTTTTTTAACACCAGCTTCATGAGTGAGTAGGTTTTTTGCATTCAGTATCACAGGTGATGTCTGACTTCCGGCTCCACTATATCCTACATCAGATTTTCCTTTTTTTTCTCAGACAGTATCTCAGCAACAATGAAGTCATTTGCTTTTGCAAGGTAATCCAATTCTTTCATATAGCTTTAAAGTGCCATATAAATATAATTCTTAAAGCATGATGACGCTTACAACAGTGGAAGAATGTCTGGACTTTCTAAGAGTAAGAAATTGGTCCTGAACAGACTGACCACATCTCCACTAAAGTGAGTGACTTTTGCCCCTGAGGCTCTCTTGGACCGGATGGACTAAAGGGAATCATAGAATCATAGAATATTTAGGGTTGGAAGGGACCTTCAAAGGCCATCTGGTTCAGCCTCCCTGCAAGGAGCAGGGACATCTCCAACCAGATCATGTTGGTCAGAGCCTCATCCAGCCTGGCCTTGAATGTTTCCAGGGACAGGGCATCAACCACCTCTTTGGGCAACCTGTTCCAGTGTTCTACCACTGTCATTGGAAAAAAAAAAAAATTCCTAAAATCTAATCTAAATCTACCTCCCTCTATTTTATAACTATTACCCCTCATTTTTATTACAATAGGCCTTACTGAAGAGTTTTTCCTCATCTTTCCTGTAGGTCCCATTGAGGTACTGGAAGGCTGCTATTAGGTGTCCCTGGAGCCTTCTCTTCTCCAGGCTGAATAGCCCCAGCTCCCTCAGCCTGTCCTTACAGGAGAGGTGCTCCAGCTCTCTCATCATCTTCTTGGCCCTCCTCTGGACTCTTTCCAACTGGTCCACATTTTTCTTATGTTGGGGCCCCAGAGCTGGATGTGGTACTCCCAGTGGGGTCTCACCAGAGTGGAGTACAGGGGCAGAATCACCTCCCTCAATCTGCTGGCCATGCTTCTTTTGACGCAGCCCAGGATGCAGTTGGCTTCTGGGCTGCAAGTGCACATTGTTGGTTCATGTTGAGCTTCTCATCCACCATCACTCTCAAGTCCTTCTCCTCAGGGCTACTCTCAATCCATTCTCCACCCAGCCTGTATGTGTGCCTGGGATTGCCCCAACCCATGTGCAGGACCTTGCACTTGGCCTTGTTGAACTTCATGAGTTTTTCATGGGCCCACCTCTCCAGCCTGTGAAAGGAAGCTGCATAGTGATTCAGTGCTGTGGGCAAATATACAACAAGAACTTGTCTTAATCATTAGAAGTTCCACATGTAAAGGGGAAATGGGTAGGATGACAGCAGGCTATTACTGTAAGGCCTAGGACTTTCAGAGCAGATGGGGAAGCAGGAGATCTACCCACCACCTTGCATGTCAAGAAGGAGCGGAGCTTATGGAAACTCATTTTAGCAGATGGCTAAGGAACTGGATTTGATTTTTAACACCTGTTTTCTACTGATCAAAGTACTGTCAGACCAGTTCTACTTGGAGGTACCTTCTTTCAACACTCCACGTCTACTACCTGCTACTACATGGCTACCACGTCTGCCTGCCATCTGGGTCTCATCTATGACCCTAATGTCTCTGGTCATAAAATAGATTGTGTCTAAGTCTTGCATATTCTTCCCAGGTAGTATTTTTTGATATGTTTTTTCTTGCCTATCCATGTAACCCAAAGGATTCATATCTCAGGTAATTAAAGTTTCGTTCCTTGGCTTCGACAAATACCGTGTAGCCCTACTCAGAATGATGCTGATAGAAGTAATTTCCCTCCCAGACTGTTGGTTTGTTTATATACCTCTTTTAGTTCAAGTCATCAAACAAAAAATACTTGTTTGTGCTTCTGAGTCCCTTCAGAGTCTATGACCACTCTCCTCACATATCTCACTCACCACGAGGATTACAACTCCCCCATTCTCTAGATGGGGCCAGCCACAGACATTCCGTTTTTACGTCTGTGTAGAATTCCGATATTCTTTCATATTCTGTCCATGGGGTGGCATATATGGGATGGCAGTCTTTTAACCACCTGCTATCAGAAAATTATTTCACTGTCCATAATGTAAAATGCCAAATGTGAAAATTGTTCAGGAATTTTAATATGATCAAGAGCCACCAATATAAATTTGTAGGAAACCATATGCTCGTCTGGTTTAAGTCAGGTCCAGCAATGTTTCCACCAGTTCCTGTAACAGAAATTCCTGGCAAATGTTTTTCTCCACAACACACTCAATCTGAAACAAGGTTATTGGGAAAAGAAGGAGCCTTGGAAGGCATCCAAATTACTCAATCATTCTGACAGTTACGGGAGGCCAACTGCTGGAAAGATTTTGTGAGAGCTAAATGAAACAGTTCTAATGAGACATATATGTGCACAATATGATACTCCGCCACGGAACAGGCCACAACCATTAGGTGCCAAAGTATTACTTGCGTGTTGAGCAAGATGTTCCCTTCTAGTCTGCCACTTTGTTTCACTCTTTTTTTTTTTTTTTTAATTCCCTTGAATTCCTGGTAACAGAAACACTGAGCATTGCTTCACTGATGAAGGAACTCCAGAATACATTACGAATTTATTTATAGGCACTGGAAGATGGTGACAGATCTGAGAATAGAAATTAAAACTTTCTCTTCCCATTTTGCATGCAACACAAGAAAATTCTGCTTTTCCATAGCCCCAATCTTTACTACAAGTCTTTACCTTCTTTCAACTTAGCTCCTTCTTGTTGTCCCTCTCTAGTGTATTTGTCCTTAAAGGAGTGGAACTGATTATGGGAATTAGAAAGACTTCAGGCAGCTCAAACCACTAAACAGATAAAAAGATCAGACAAGAGCCGCCTGAAGTGCTACTGAGAACAGGTACCCTTAATGGGAATAAATACAGGCCATACTCTGTGATTTCCATTAGCTCTGGGTCAGCACAGAATCTAGCATAATAAATGTCACATACAATTTGTCAAGACCTAGCGTTCATTTTACAGCACTTGAACATTAATATTGAATACACTTTTTAAAGTTTGTACAGAGTCCCAGAGGAGTTAGTGGGTTGTCAAATACTGTAAGTGATCCCATTAAATAATAAAAAAAATTAAACATGCATGCAAAAGAGAGAACACAATAAACTACTTGTATTCTCAGTGATTTTTCTACTTGTTTAACTGTTAAACACTGGGTCATACTTTGCAACACAGGTGCTCCAAGATAACAGTCCATGGCCAAACATACTCCACCAGCGGTCAGCTAACTCCTCTACAGCAAAGGAGAGAAAAACTGCTTTGATCATGACATCCCAAAAGGGGCCATCCACCATTACTGCTAATGGATCCATACATTGCAAAGAATGTGCAAAAGCACCATCTCCATCTTTTAGAGGGTCCGCACAACTTTAAGAGCTGTCCTCCTGGGCCAGGATCTCATCCAAAGCATTGTTTACTGTAAAACTTCCAAGGAAAACCAACGTTATCGTGAAACAGTCTTCCCTGCAATTAAATGAAATGGAGATTTCGGAGTTTGACAGGCTAGGGCATATTACTGACAAAATGCTGATGATTCTGAATAAGCTTTTTTTTTTTTTTTAATTCCAGAAGTGGCACGTTTTAGTTCAGGCAGTACCTGAAAAGTAGAATTTGTTTATTGCCTGCAGTTTGTATCTCATTTGCTGCTTTGCGAACTTTTTTTTTAAGCCACACTTAAAAAACAGAATAGGGATTCCAAAAGGTTTGCCTGTGTTTTCTTCCCGTATTAAAACACTGCCAGCTAACTAAGCGATGATGCAGACAGTGACTTACTCTCTGATGTTTACAGTTATCCCAAGCTGCCTACAACTCAGGAAATAATCAGCCTTCATGGTTGTTTATCAAAGCATTCAAAGCATGAAGTCATATCAAAATTATTTTTCATTTTCTAAATATATATACCTGTATGTACACTGCTTAGGTGTAAGTTTTTCCTTACCATTACAAGGCCATCTTTGGAACGGTTTCCTTTTTAATTTTACCCAAACTAAAGACCTAGAAAATCAAGAGGGTTGGGGATGGCGGTGGGGCGGGGAGGAACCCAGGATGGATAAGGATTAATTGTAATTTCAGTGAAAGAACTAGAGGGAATAAGATAGCGTTAGCAAGCAGCCAGCCTCAAAGGAAGCAAGAGGAGGTAGCTGTGAGCAGGTAAGCTGTGGAAATCCTTGCCATGGGATAGTGTAGATGCCAGAAATGTAGATGGATTCAAAAGAGGCCAGGCGTATTCACGAAAGGCAAATCCATTGTTAAGCGGTTAGAAACCACTTTTGCCTCAGATAGTCTATTAGTTTCAAATTGGTAAAGGCTGAGAAAATATTTCAGAAGAAACATCAGATATACTTGCTGTGTTTCACTTTGCTTTGCTTTTGGCCACCTCGGTCATATCTAACAGAGCCATTATTATTGTTACATAAAAGTTTCACATTTATTATCTCAGTATAAAGGAAAACTTACACAACAGGTCAGATAAAAATATGATCTTACTGAAGTTATTTTTCCTATAGGTTATTTTCCTAAATAACTTTTCAGTTCATCACAACACAGAAAAACTTAGGCCAAGAGAATCTCCTCCTGTGTGGGCTGTTCTGAAGACTGATGTGTTTGACACACAGTAAGGCATTTGTACAGCTAATTAGTTAGTTGCTAATTGTTTATGTACATATCCTGAAGCCCACCGAGCCCTCCATATGGTGCCTCACTCTGACCTAAGAGTTGCAAAGAAGTCTGACATGGGGTTTCTGGTACCATGTGGTGGTACATGTATGGTTGAAGTGATATGCAACTAAGGCCAGAAACTTAGGGGAAATCTTAGGCCGCTTTAATACTGCATCCCACTACTAGATCCACAGATAATGAATATCCTGAAAGCCAAGGACACTCAAAAGTCAGGCATACAACAAAAGTGTATCTTCTCACCTTTTTGTTGTTCCTCCATGTACATTTACAACCCTTCATTATATGAACTTCAGGGATATGACTTGTGGGTTCTAGAGGAAATAGTCAAGGTCCCGCAGCATAGGAAAGGAGGTAAATGCATAGCTACACCTTCATCTTCAGCCCTTTGTCCGCATTGTTTAAATGTAAAGTTCCTTTCATCATATGTAAAAGAGTGAAATAGCTGAGGGACAAGGACATGTTCTTTGCTATCACTTTGGCTATCTAGAAGGTGATCTTCATAGGAGAAAAGGAGAAAGAGAGGGGACAGCTGTTAACAACATTGTGATTAGATTTGTCAGAACACATGTTAATGTGATGACTCACATGACTGAAGTGATTTGAATTCACAGAGCAATTCCTCATTAATTGCATTTCTGGGTAGAAGCAAACCTAGAGGTTGCTATCTATCCGTCTATGAATGTGAACACTATCACAAGAACCAGTGTTACCAGGAGCCAGACTTGACCATTTAGTATTCTTTTATTCTGGCTAGAAAGAAAATTGACTGTGTAGGTGACTCATTTTGCATAATGGTGAAATATCACACTATTCTCCCAGTAAACCTAGAAGTGCTGTTTGGAGGTAATGCAGGCGACCACTGAAGGCTTTTGCCAGAGATGGAGAAGATAGGTTGAGTTACTAGAAACTCCTAGGTAAAATTCTTGAGCAGGAGTCCTCACAAAAGCGCAATGGGTCAGATCTCAAATCCAGAGGTCGCAAGATGGGAAGACAGAGCTTGCTTTTGTGCAGCTTACCATGAATGCAGAAAGCTTAGTTTTCATCACTCTTCTTCTTCCACCCCCAACTTTCTCAAGACAGGACTAATACTGAGTGGTAGGACAAGAAGCCAAGAGTTGGAATCCCTCTGTACTATTTCTGTTTGTTCTGACTTGTTAGAGGACATTCAGCAACAAGACTGCATGATGAAAAAAAAGCAGGAGATAGCAAGCTAGCACCAAACTATCTGAGCCTGGAACACACCACTGGGAATCCAACCTCTAGCTAGCACTCCTACATGATAACATAGCAATACCTCTACATGGTGCTCTGCTACATGGTCCATTTCCCTACATGTCACACCCTAGGGAAATAACACTTAGCTATATTCATGAGTTGCTGTCAAGCTGTCTAGCTAAATTTATCCAAGTCAAGTGCTTTAAATCTTTGGATGAAAAGACCTCCCGCTGAGCAAGTGGAAATTATTACCAACATTATAAAATGAGTGGGTGCTGCTTAAACTGAGAATTAGCTCTTCATAACGTGGTTGATAATGGAATAACAATGGGAAAAGAAGCACTTGCCTTTCAAGTTAGTCTCTAGCAGGAATAGAAGCAGACTGTAACAAAGGATAATTGTTACAGTTTGGATCCTAGAGTGGAAATTAAAGAGATTAATGGAATAGATAAGATTTTTCCTTTATCTTAGTACAATCTGAGGAACAACCCTGTCATTTTAGTAAGACACTCTCCCTTTTAATTAAATGAGACAAGCATAACGAGGCAATGTAAAGAGAGAATGTTGTTTAGAAATATGGAACACAGATGAAAAAAATGATGAATTAACCAGATATGTCCACAATGTTTTATTGAGCTCTTAACATTTCTGTAGATGATACATGGAAGCAGTGGGGTGAATACTGCAAGAACAATTTCACAGAAATTGAGAGAGGACTGGCAGAAATAATTAAAAGGTCATCAATTAATGCTAGTAAACCTCTGTTTTTCTGTTTTGGGGAGGAGGACAGTTACAGTTGAGAAGAAGATCTTGAGAGTGTCTTTTGGGGAAAAAAGTAAAGGCTGGCTGGAAAAGGAGGAAAACTATACAATTCTCTTAAGCACAGAACTTTTATGTTTTATTAGATTTAAAATCAGTTTTCATTTGCAGTTTCTGTCCATATATCTAGTTAGGTTAATATTTGTGAGAAGCAAAAAGCCTGTGGCCATGTAGACTCATTTCAACAGAACAACAAAGACTGGAACATCATTTAAAACTGTCAGTTGTCCTTTTCTATTTAAAGGAATGGATTATTTCATTTAATATTGTCCAATGCACATAAACCAGGCACTTAGCTTTTCTGAATGTAGTTCTCAGTCACAATTAATTAAGATTTAAGGGCTTTATTTAGCAATTGTGTCTTCATAAGCTTTGCAAAAGTCTTCCTTATTTAAAGTTTTTCAAAATAATATACTATTTTATTATTGAAAGATAGCGTAAAATTCATTTAAGGCTTCTATAAAAATCATTTTTCCCCTGTTATTACAGCAGACTGTCTTGTAGCATAGAGGCCTGTTTCTTTTCAAAGGCTAGAGATTCACTGTAGATATCTCTAATCAACAGGAATCTGTCACTTTAATTGACAGTTCAGTTAGGGCTGTCAGTTATTAAAACCAGAGAGCTAATGCAGCTTAATAGTTACCTAGAACATAGCATCTCTTTCAGGACTGTAACTAGGATTTAAAATGGTATTTAAATCAGAAGAACAAGATATCTAGACTAGTGTCTAAAGCTGTGTTTCAGCTGGGTTTTTGGAACCACCCTCTTGCTGATGGAACACACTCAGATGGTCAGAATATCCTGCCACCACGCTTTGGGTTTGGCTCCTTCTCTACCATCAACATTAGCACCGACACTCCACTCCCATGCGCCAGCCCACTGCTCTTGCTAGATTAATTCAAATGAGGTTAGATTAATCTTATCTGAACAATTTTCATCCGATGCTAGTCACTGCGTTGTGTTTCTGCCTAGGCTGACCAGGCATATCAAGGAGCTCATGGTCTACGTTTAAGTTGCACATCAACATACAGGACCAACTTCTGTTAATCCCAGAGCTCCATCTGTGTTTCTTAGTCCGAAGACCTAAGTGGAGTTGGGCTGACAGAGGCGGGTTACCTTAAGATTACTGGTAACATCTGTGATGATCTGGGGCTCCAGGATTTCCTCCTCCAACACATCAAGATGATAAATAAGCTGAGGAATGAGCATCTGGGCTGTGCTGTGGTTCTGCTTGAAAAAACTTGTGAGATTTTTCAAAACCTGTCTTTTCAGCGTGAAAGGAAATGAGGTGTGCTGGAAGAACAGCACCTTCTCAGTCATGCCAGAATAGTTTGTTTTAGACATGTAGGCTACAATTAAGATTTATTCTTTAACTGCCCAGCACTGGTCTTGGTTAAGAAATATTCTCATACTCATGCAGCAGAGAACCTAACATGGTTAAGCTTCCATTAGCACATACTGTTTTCAGTATCATTAAATTTTTAGGATTAAATTTTACTTCATTATTTTACCTCTAATATTTAATTGATTTTTTTCTTTCATTTTGTAAAGAAAGAAAATACAGAAATTATCCAAGTATATTAACC
Organism: Tetrax tetrax; assembly: GCA_009806455.1. Taxonomy (NCBI): domain Eukaryota; kingdom Metazoa; phylum Chordata; class Aves; order Otidiformes; family Otididae; genus Tetrax; species Tetrax tetrax. The sequence continues at coordinate 515,694 of WHYT01016511.1, read as the reverse complement.
AAATACTTATAAATTAGGTTAACAATTTTTTCAAGCTCACAGAAACAGATATGTTCATGGGGGAAAAAAAAACCAAAAAACAAACTTACCTTAATCTTCTGCTTTCTAAAGACAAATCTGTTCAGGTCTCGCCAGTTCTGAGAAACACTCAGTATATCTCACTAACAGGTTTCTGTTGGGGAAAAATGAGTACATTTTCCATGTAATTTTATCAAGGAAATGCTTTGACAATATCTTCGTACTTGCCCACTACATAATTTCTTTCTGTTGTGCTTTAAGATCTTGACATTGGCAGTCACAACACAGAGACGTGAATCCCAGTTTACGTGGAAAAGAAGCTACATCTCTCTGAAAGGCTGAATTCCAACTTTGGCTCCTCTCTTTACCAGGAATTCATTCCTGTCTGGTCCCGTAAGGAAGGCCAGGAGACATCTTGCAACTTGCATGTTATCATGCATATGATATCCTCTATGTTTAACATGAGCCAGCTGGGGCCACTTTTGGACTCTGTGACCCCATCCAAGCAGAACTGCCCTTGGGAACTATGTGAGGCATAAAGGCAAGATCTTGCAGTCTGCTTGCTGTAAAGGGAAAGAGGGCTTCTACAGCACAGCCACAGTGCTCCCACTGCTAAGCAAGGAAAAGGAGCAACATGTGGATGCCTGTCTCAATCCACTATGGGCTCTCAGCGACTGGATCCTTGCTTCCCTGCAGGGTCACTGCTATTTACTTCACTGACTCCCGTTCCTCCTGTTTAAAAAGAGGATGCTTTTCCAAGCAATTTTTTTTGGTCATAACTCCTGCTCTCGTATTCAGGTATCTGCTCTTACATTTTCATTAATCATTGTGGGAGATGCTGCAAAGGGGACAGCATCACTAGAGAGGACATTGTCTCCTGGGACAAGTGCCACTGTACTGCAGCCCATCCTTCCTCTTCCTGAGGACGGACAATCTTTTTTACTTCTGACTGCACAGTTTTTTTTTCACAACATCTCAGGCATTTTCCTTGCTAAGGAGTGAGATTTAATTGTGGTTGAGTCCCCAGCTCCTGAAAAGATACATCTCAGTCTGTTTCTTTTACAATTTAGAGATTCCTACTGTTTCCAAGCCTAAGCAGCAGAGTCCTGTTCCAGAAATACATTTCCAGACACTACCCTTTCCCTAAGACAACAGCACTTCGTGTCTCTTTCTCAGCTGGTGACATGCTTTTACAGTCCCTCTTAACAGTGGCTCTTGGACCTCTCACCATTCCCAGACTAAATGCCTTGTACCCTAGGAAGGCAGTCTTTGCTCAAGCACAAATGGTATTACCAAATGGTTATAAAATAGTCAAGCTGTAGAAGCTATTATAAAAAGAAGAAATATCTATAGCTGCACCAGAGGACGTAATATGGTGGTGTTACATGAGAATGAAACCTCCAGGCTCCAGTGATAAAAGGCAATAACTTGTAAAACAGTCAAATGTGTTGTAGCACCTACCAATTTTAGAATAATTTTTCTTATCAGACATTCACCTGAAATACTTTCAACTCGTTTGGCAGTCTAATTCTTCTGTGCCTCATTGCAAATCTCTCGAATGCCAGTAGTATTATTCAACCTTGCTGCATCTAATTTATTGAGCTGCTTTGTTATGGGATATTTAACAAAATAATAATACATTCGGCATAATTAGAATGTGACTAAATTATTTTCTGTATTGCTGATTATACTGTATTACTGCAAAAGTAATTCACACCTCTATGCTGTAGACCCAATAACACCCATAAGCCAGCCCACAGTATAAAAGGTACATGGCACACAGAACGCAATGAACAAGCACCAGAATTTGCAAAATCTTAACTGACAGCATGCCTGTTTGCTGCCATAACCAGAAAAGCTCCATACAGTATCAGAGAGCACGCTCAATTTTTCTGGGGAACATGTAATAGCCAGGTAGAAGGATCTTAGTTATTTTGTCCTTCATTTTCCTTCTCTTACTTTATCACGGCTTCACAAAAAGAAAAGCACAGGTGCTAAGGACATTCAATGACAGCATTTTATTCTCCTGCAATACATACTGCAAACACACAAAAAAATTAAAGCAGACTCTTTACACTGACCTCAAGTAAGGCATTGATCAGATTCCTCATCCCTGAAAAGATAAATTATTTTTGAAAAAATGAAATTTTTCATCAAACAAGTAATTCCTAAGAAGTACGATCTTTACAACTGGTGAGGTGCTGAAAAGACTGATGTGCTAATATACTATGCTCAGGAAATATCTGCTGATGTGAACAGTTGAAAGGAGAAACTACTTATATATTGGTGATACCTAAACAATGCTAAAATCCTTCAACACAGATCATCAACAAAGTTCAGATAGGCCAGCAAATACTTTGGCTTTTCTATTTCACAGAATGCAAATCAGTATCTTCCAGTTTCCTCACTCTGGTGCAATGACACTTGCATTATGACAATTTGCACAGACTTGAGACCTTTCCTAACATTTATTTTGAAGAAGCAAGAGTTAAATTTGAAACGTGCAAAGTATTGAAGCGGTTCAAGTCAGTGGTCTATGCTGGTTGCTGAACAACGTGTAAACATTTGCATCTGTTTTCTCTCACTTCACATTTGCATGGTTTTCCTCATAATACCTCTATTTTTACTTGGAAGAAAAAGGAAAGGAAAGATTGCAGTGAAGGGTTATTATGGCTCAGAGAAGAGCAACCTTCACTGTTCAGAGTTTGAATCCAGCCAACCACAAATTCAGCAAACAAGGTCCAACTAATCAGTTTGGTGTCAAAACAACCATGAGTACCAAATCACTCTGAAAGCAGGACACACTCAAAAGAAAATAGTGGAAATACTGAGAACTAACTTGACAGGACTGCTGTTTACAGGAGTTGCTAAGAGAAGCAACTATGCTCAGAAACCAAAAAAGCAGAGAAAATCATGGTGAAAATGGAGCACAGGAACACAGGTGAGTATCAGACTTGAGAAGAACCTGGAAATAGTGCTGTGACACAGAGTAACATGGAGAATCTTAACAGAAAGCTGCTAGTTGGAGCTAGCCTAAAAGGGGCTTGGGCATTGTGCAAGAATGGTAAAATCTGCAGTAGTTGACTGGCTTTGAAGAAAACCTAGGGTTAACAACTATTTCCCCTTTACCGCGGTAATGTTTTTTCTCATACCAGAGTGCATATGCCATTACAATGCCAACAAGCTAAAGTGAGTTCTTATGGGTAATGTGAAGCCTAATCTATCAAATTAGATTGGAATGTGTCTTACCACTTGTAATCAACAACTTTTGAATAGTATCACAAGAGACTGTCCTTTTTATCTTGGGTGAAGGAATAATTAGTAGCAGCTAAAATGCCCACTTGCATCCACTAGCAAGTGGAAATTAATTTTTATTTCTGAAGAAGTTATTAAAGGCAGAAAGTTGCTCACCATTTTGATGTGGGGGAAAATAATGACAGAATAAAAGGCTAACAAGAAGCAACCTACTGGTGTAAGACTGGAACCATCTTTAAGAATAGTCAAACAGTCCTGAAATAGCTGTGATGACTAGGAACATCGAGGAAAAGACAAAAGAATAAAGCAGGTGGGATATCACTAAGTTCTAAAGACTATTTTCTGAAGGAGATGCTTGAAGTGTTCTGGGTAGACTTAAAAACCATGTGTATGACACAAGAAACTGCATTAACATATTTAATGAGATCATCCAGACCGCAAACATTATGTTAACAGTGTTACGCATAGATTGTTCAATGTTTAGCTTGCTCATTCTGCTTTCAGAAGAATGGCCTGTTTGGCAAAAAGTATGTCTTTTTTCTCCTAATTACATCAAGTAGTCAGAAAAAAAAAGACAAAAAAACCCCCCTCCTCTGCAAATCGTACCGGTTAGGTAGACAAACATTGTACATACAGATTTAAACATCAGTGCCCAAAAAGCGTTCTTGTATGTCAGTGAAAAAACATATGTGCACACTCAGTAAAATGAAGTATTTCCACAAGTATAAAATATTTCACAACTACTCTGGCTGAGAAGGAGTGAAGCACAAGGACTAGAGCACAATTACTATTTATCCCATTTAAGAAGTAGGAGGGGCATACAACATTAGAAGGTAGCAGGTCTGAAGTATACATTATTTCCCTTAGTATTTAATGAAATTGTAGGTCCCATTACTACAGGACATTGTGAAGGATAAGCGAGTTCTAAAAGAGATTACATAAACTCACAGAGAACAAACAGGTCTGTCACAGAGTATTAAACACAACTGTTAGAACACAGCTGGGTCACAAAATATCTAAACAGCTGTCTGCTGAAAGCTGGTGTGGTATGCTTGACCACACATACATGACCTGTTTGCCAGACCCTTTGCATCTATTCCTTACTCCAGCTGGAGACAGGATACTAGGCCTGTCAGACCTTTGCTCTGATCCAAGAGGGAAGTTCTTTATCCTCTATTCCTCTTACTGAGGTAGGTCTGCATCTAATGACTTACTAATCTTTTAATATTCTATTGTCTTAATTAAAAAAAATTATTCCTTAAGACCTTCTAAATTAGTTACAGTAGCATCTATAAGCTCAGAGGTTTATTATGTACTTAATAAATATGATGCTCAGAGGGCTGGAGCACGTGTCCTGTGAGACCTTACAGCAGCCTTCCCGTACCCAAAGGCAACTTACAGGAAAGACAGGGAGAAACTCTTCAGCAGGGCCTGCTGTGATAGAGTAAGGGGTAATGGTTTTAAAATAGAAGGAAGTAGATTCAAACTTGATATAATGAGAAAATTTTTTACACTGAGGGTTTTGGAACACTGCAAGAGGTTGCTCAGAGAGATGGCAGATCCCCCATCCCTGGAGACCTTCAAGGCCAGGTTGGACGGGGCTCTGAGCAACCTGATTGAGTTGGAGATGTCCCTGCTCCTTGGAGGCAGGTTGGACCAGATGACCTTTAAAGGTCCATTCCAACCCTAACCTTTCTAGGATTTTATAATTCTAGTGCATTTAAGTTGAAAAGATTTGGGGCTGCTTCAGATCCTTCTAAGAAATTGGGAGTAACCGATTCTTGAGAACTGTTATCACAAGAAGCTAATCACTCTATGGTACAAAGGATTTGCTTAAATCTCAGTAGTAAACTTCATGAAAAAACCCCTCAGGTGGACATAATTTCCATGGACTCCACATTCTCAGTCCTGACTGGCTAGAATGCCAGCCTGTAAACTTCCAAAATACTTCTCTGTTCTCTTCAAGCTTTAGCATGAGGCAAAGTTATGGATAAAGAACAGCCAAAAACAACTCAGAGAAGCTGTAAAAGCTGACTTCCCAGCACCTTTGCAGTCCTTTGATAACAGTGATGACTTTTCTTGCAAATTTGAACAGCCAAAAGGATGCTGATCTCATGATAGATGTGGAATTGTCGCTTGTTTCAGGCAGTATTCCATACTCTATGCTGCACGTGCATTTTTGCAGCTAATTTGTTCCAGGACACATGACTGAAAACAATTCCATAACGTGATGGCATTAAAAGAAAAATCATATATATAGAGAACAGCAAAACCACACTATTTCAGTCTTATGCCAAATGCAGTGAACCCATCTTTCATGTTTTCTCATCAAAATTCATACACTTATATTAGTTTCTCTGGTGGTCTGTGTCTCTGGCTGGAGCACGTGAAGACAGCAAAGGCCTTGTTCAGGAGATTCTTCTGCTGTGAGGCTGTACTCTCAAACAGCAAAGTTTAAGTTCTAAGACAATTCCATTCTCACATTCCCAAACCTTATTATTTGAAACCTAAATTTAAATTCATAAAAGTAACATTGGATTAAAATAAAAATTCCCCACAACTCAAAGCTTTTATTCTGGCAATCTTTATCTCCTTTAGGAAAGAATCCTAATTTTTGTAAGGAATCAAGTCTCTAAAATTAGAGCAAGAAACCTGGTTATAAGAAATCGGTGGGGTTTTTTGGTTTAGTTTTGGTTCATTTTCAAGTTCCATCATTTGCAGTGCAGCTAGAAATCTTTGCTTTCAGAAATAGGTGAACACAGCTTTCCAAAGTGAGAACAAAACTAATTTTTACAAACTTTATAGGAAAAACACTGATTGCAGAGGAATGCAATTTTTACATTCATTTGCTTCAAATTAATGTTAATAAATTATTAATAACGCAGACTTTTTGTTTTATTCTTGCATCAACAGTAATTGTTTATTAAGCATAATATAGGTTTTGGTCTCCTGCACAGAAATTACATTCCCACTTTTTTTTTTTTTTTGCAAGTTATTTCTTCATTCTGATTTACATTTTTGTCCATGAAAGCACAAGGTAACAAACTACATTAGCTATAGCTGCCCAACTCTTTGTTCAGTGACAGCACAAACTAATGCAACATGAATATTTCACCTGCACATATTAATTATTGCTCCAGCTGAAGTTAATAAAAATACTCGATTATGCACATTCTAAAGCACTTTCCCATACACAAATGTATAAAATACAGCATCAGAAGTCCCAGTGTAATGCTTGGAATTCAGCATTTTTGGTGAATTGTATTCTCATTCCAAGGGGAATTTTATGCAGATAAAACCCGTAAGGATTTTACAGCAAAGCACTTTTCATGTATGTTAACAGACACAGACTCTGATTGAAGAGAGTCTGCAAATGAATCCAAGTTTCCTCAAGCTGCGTTGACAATCTGGATACTTCTTCCAATAGGCTTGGCTCTGATGAGAGAATCTTAAGATGTAACTGAAAATGAAAACAAGCAGTTAGTCAAATAAATATAGATATAAAAAAATTTAAATATTAGCTTCCTCATTCAATTCCAGTAGATTGCTTTCAGGAATGTCCCAAGACTCTTTTCCTTCAATTAGTTCCCTCCACGTAATGCTGCCTCCCTTTTCCTAGTCTTTTACAAGCCATTTTACTCCCACATATGTATTAAATGGGATAAAGCAGCAAAATGTCTTAAATAAATTATTGCTTTACTAGATCATCTTCTGACGCTGCTGCTGAATCTATCCTAATCATATGCTTCTCTAGAAGGTAACTTTCTCCTCTTTCCAACCTGCATCACAAATTCCTCTGTAGCCTAGAAGAATGATGCCAGCACACTCTCTACTGATACAGGGAGATGATGTCTCTCTATAATAAACAGTAACCTTGGCACAGCATAAAGAAAAGAAACCTCTCAATCTTGCAGAGAGGCAATATGTTATTACCACTTAATGGATGGAATAGTTATTTTTCCTGACTACAACTTAAATCTAGGAGTTTTGCTAAGATCAGAGCTGTTTTACTTGGAGCCTACAACGGAAGATAGTGGTGTTCATGTGTCATAGGGTGAGTTTGTATTATTCCACTGTAGTTCAGATCAGAAGCACATTTTGGAAGCAAATTACCTAGCTGTTCCTAATCTACACTCGAAAAGCTAAATTTCTTTTGTATGAAACTAAAGAGAGATGAATTCTAACATCCTAACAGCACAACTGTTAATCATATCTGGTCCACAGGACCAGATTAATACAATCCAGACCAATAATAAACATGATAAAAAGTCACCGGCAAATGAATACCAAGATCTCAACCCTAAATGTTTCACTCTACAGATCTACTACTATTTATCTCCACTACTTATTCTTGTGGAAGCTGCCCCATGCGTTCTATTTAACTCCAACAAAAGGAAAAAAAGCAAACTGTATTTGTCCAGCATTACACTCTATCTTTAAAGCTAATTCCTGCAATACTGCTATTAAGAAATATTCAGTTAAATAGACAGTATTACATGTGTCTAAATGTTTATAACAACTTTTCCTAGTAGACTGTGATTAATTGCCTTCCCACAGTTTCATAAATCAGAGTATCTTGACAAGGTAAGCATTTGTACATCAGAAGAGTTTCAACCTTTGCAGAATCACTTTCTCTCTGAGGGTAACGGCTACTGTATTTTATCACAATAACTTTCTAACTTCCACACACCTGGGAATAATTTCACTAGCTCTGTGATGCTTCACCGATCACAGAAGAAAGGCAGCTCACTGACATGGAAACTAAAAGTCAGGCTTGCAATGTCTAGTGATAAGACCAACAAAATGGCTATTTTACTTCCCCAAGCATCGTGCGTTGAATTATTTTCTTACTTACGACACAGTGTATCTTAGCTTCGCAATTAATAACCATTAAGAACTTAGGTATGTTATAAAAAATAAAAACAATTCTAAGTAACAAGTACTAGAATAAAACCCATCTGGCATGGTCCTCTTCACAACATCTGATTTTTACAAGTTTTTCTTGACTGTGGCCAGAGGAGTCTTCAAATTGCCTATCATTCAGTTAGTCATTTTAAAACCAACCCCAACAAAAATCACTTAAGACAACTCTTTCGAGCAGACAATTTACATCCTTTTACTGGCCAACCACAATTTTAAACAGGACTAACATAACATTTTATTAGAAAATTGTTACCTTTAAAAATAGTGCAAGGTATGCCTGAGCAAGTTCAAAGTTGTACTTCTTGTCCAGCATCGTCTCAATCATTTTCAAAAAGCTTAGCATCACCTCCGTTGAGCCACCACCTTCAGGGGCCAAGCTTCTTAGTTCTATCTCAATATTAGATGGTCCCAAGCTTTTCAGTAAGTTAAGTGGAGCTGTATCTGTGTTAAAACATTGAGTGATACATTATCAGTAATATTCACAAAAAAGAACCCCACAAATCCTTCATGTGGACAGGTTTGTTCCAAAACTCTCAAGCAGTGACTGTATATTTAAAGTTTCTACTCTTTCCTTACTTTTTTGTTTTCCACAGAACGCCAACCTGTTTTTAATGTACTATCCCATCACATACTACTGAGAAGTACACCTCTAATAAGATAGTTGCATTTTATTTGTAAGTTCACCCTAAAAAATACAAGTAACATATTTGTATTTGCATAACTTTTTTTCCCGTTTCTGTCTTTTAAGATGAACAAAATTTCTTATTAATCACATAACATTGTCATTTTACTTATCTTGGATAAAAGAATGTATACACTTGGGACTTCAAACTGTTACTACAAGTATACCCTAGAAGAGACAGAGGACTACTTTTACTAGGAATCTTTAGAGTGTTTACTCTTACTGACATTAAACTAAATCAAGGATCATTTGGTGCATCCAAGGTAATTGCAACTTTTGTTAAGTGAATTCCTCCTGCTGTTCCTGGGACCTTGGGAGTGGTGAAGTTGGGGAAATCCCATTCTGGTAGAAATACATGTTGTTTACAAACTTTTTTCCTCTTCTTCGTGGATGTTCTTCCTCAGGATTTCTACAGTCCTACCTCATCTTTGACAATTCCATCCATTTGCTTTAAAAATGTAGAAATATGCATGGTTGCAAACGTAGCTGTTGGTAAAAACATTTTTTAAAATGTTTTCTAATTGGTATTTGTTTTGCTAAGAGGTTGCTAACAAGAATAATTTCTTATACTCCTGTATCATGGTAACTAATTGGCTAATATTCATTAGGTTCTGTAAATCTGCTTCCATCTGTATTTAATTTCTATGAAAATTATCATCTCATTTTTAAATGTAATTGTGATATTAACAGTACTAAACAGATGCATTAAGTCATTTTTGTGTTGTGACATTAAAAAACTAAGCATGGAACATACTATGAAGCTGGTACGCATATAATATGGAAAAGGTGCTCAGCTCAATCGATGTTCCAGAATCCTCATTTGAGGTACAAAACCCTGTCTCCATCCCACTGATAAGCCAGGATGGCTTCTAGTATAGTACTATTTATTTGCACAGCCTAGTCACCTTCAGAAGGGATGCTTGTAAACTAGCAAGCACAGAGCCAGCTTACACATCAGCAGCTTCCTGAGTCATGATCAACAGGTTCCCTGGATTGGGATTACAGCACAGATCCTAGAGCACACCTGCCTTACAGCAGAGAGGCGGCCTGAAGGAGTCCCACAGGACCACTACTGCAATGCATCACGGAGTGCATTTGTTCCCTGGTACAGCCAGCCTGTAGGTGCTTTTTTAGGTTTTTAAATATTCATCTGATATTTCACTCTTCTCTGAGCAGCTCTGAAGTACCTTAACAGAATACTATCAACTAAAACCACAGCATAAAAATACACCCTGTTTGTGACCGATAATTAAATTCTGCAAATTAATTTTTTTTTTTTAGTGCAGTTGGGTAAGCTGGTCATCTCAAAACAGTTTAAGAAGGGGCAGAAAAATAAGAAGGGGCAGAAAAATTCCCAGCAGAACTGACTTGTGGACAAGCTGCCAGTGACTGTCCGTTTACATTGCCAGCCAGCTCTACTACCAATCATTTCCAACAATCTAAATTTCAATGATTCTGTAGCAGCACAAGTTAAAGAGGGAAAATACCAGGTACATTCCGCAGACAATTTCAGTGACAGAATTTCAAAATGAATTGACTGTTAAAAGAAATCTACCAGCTTATTTTTATAGAAAGTATTTCTTCTTCAGCTTTAAAGTATAAAGCAATTAAAGCTCTAAGTTGGCTGAATGCTTAGTGAAGTAGCCCTTGAGAATAGAATCTGCTAGGCAAATTACATTTTTCATGTTTCAGTGAATCACCAGACTATTCCTTACCAGACCATTTCCTTCCTTTCTTACCCTACATAGCACCTTTTGTGGGTGAGATCACCACAGTCTCCAAAAAAGTTGAATAATCTTAGGAACATTAACTTCTTTGTATACATATTAGCCAGAACCAGGCCCCATACTGCAGGCAAGCTGGAATACCAATGGATCTTTGATCTATATTGGCTATCTATGTATTAGCCAGCTTTATACATAACAGGTCATTCTCTTTGTTTTTGCTACTGTACATGCGTATTTTTCCTCGCATATGTTACAATTCTGGCATTAGAAATCAAACGTATATAAAACTATTATTATCATCTATATTTTTAGTGAAATGTCTTGTTAACTTACATTCATTAGTGCTCAGGGCTTGTTCAAGATGAATGTAGAAATCTGATTTCTGTGCCAGTACTCCAAGGTTTACTATCTTTGACTAGACCATGAAAATACAAAATACATGAATAAATAAACATATTTTTACATCTCAATTACATTCATTTCCTACTGACAAAATAAAAGACTTTAAGAAAGAAAGCATTAATGTAAATGTGCTAGAACTGGTACTTCAAAGTCTTTAGCAAGATTTCACTCAGCATTAAAAAGCATTTAAGATTTTATTGTAAAATACAATAGATAAACACTACTATATTGATTCTTGTTTTTACCTGCGTATCATTTTCTTCCTCTGGAGCAACATATCGGGGTATAAGACCAGGAACTGTTGGGATGAAGAAAGGGGCTGACTTGGGAACTTTTGGCGGCTCTCTTGGTTTATTTTTTTTCTGTTAATTGGACATTAGAATTAAAATCATCATCACAGTAAGAACATGTAGGAATTTTCTTTGTCAAGACCTTTATTTTTAAAATACTATGAAAACTGTAAAGACTAACTGAAAAGCAAATACAGATAAAATGTTTCACCACTAAATATGAAGCTACTATTTAGAAGAAAAACAGCCCCTCTCCAAAATCCCAGAAATCGTGAAGATCTCCAAATAGTCCTCTAATGCAAAACCTTCAAAAATACCTATAGAATGGGATCAAATTTTGTGATTAGGTAAATGCAGCTGATAGAAGGGCAAATATATGTGGCTGTATACTACTATTTTTTGCACATTTCCTCTTTTTCCAGTTATGGGAACACCCGACAGTGATTTGAAGGCATAACCTAGAACAACTTTATGGACCTATCTGCCTTTAGACAGCTATTTTTGCATGTTGCAGAAATAGTAATGGCAAAAGTTATGAAATAGTTCCTCTTTCTCAAGACTTATTGAACACCAAGGTAACGGTTAAGACAACTATTTGTTTTACGTTACAGGAGAAACAGCCCTTATTTCACCTCCTTCTTAAAAAATACAATTGTATTTGTTCTGTTTCGTGGTGGGGAGGCTACAGTGGCAGCTTCTGCAAGAAGCTTCTAGAAGTCTCCCTTTTGTTTGGCGAACCCAGCTGGGCTTAGGGCGGACCTGCTGCTGGCCAGGGCCAAGCCAATTGGTGGCAGAATGTTCCTTGGTAACGCCTCTGTGATAACCCATTTAAGAAGTGAAGAATAACTAAATGAAAAAAAAAGAAGTGAAGATGTGGGGGAGTGTGGGGGAGGTGTGAGCCTTGTGGGCCTTGCAGCCCTCACCCTCTGGCCTCCGCTGGGTGGCCAACTGAGCCCAACTCGGCCTGGCCTGGCTGCAAGAACTGGAGATGAGATGAGAAGAGAACCTGAGAGGCGTCTGCCTGAGCCGGTTGTGAAGAATTTCTTGTGAGAGGAACGGCTGCAGACGCCAAGGTCAGTGCAGAAGGAGGGGGAGCAGTGCTGCTGCTCCCGGCAGAGATTCCCCTGCAGCCCGAGGTGCAGCCCATGGTGAGGCCGGCTGTGCCCCTGCAGCCCATGGAGGCCCCGCAGGAGCAGGGATCCCCCTGCAGCCCGGGGAGGGCCCCACGCCGGGGCAGGCGGGTGCCTGAAGGAGGCTGTGGCCCGTGGAGGGCCCGCTGGGGTAGCTGGTTCCTGGGGAACTGTAACCCTTGGAAAAGGACCCCACACTGGAGCAGTCTGTAAAGGAGGGACCCCAGACTGGAGCAGGAGAGGAATGTGAGGAGTTCTTCCCCCGAGGAGGAAGGAGCGGTGTAAAACAACGTGTGATGAACTGACCATAACCCCCATTCCCTATTCCCTCCTATGTTGCTCACAGTGGGGGAAGGAGGTAGAGACAACTGAACATAAAGTTAAGCCCAGGAAGAGAGAGGAGTAGGGGTCAGTTACATTGTTCTCTTTCTCATCATCCTGCTTTGATTTTAATAATAAATAAATTGTTTCCCCCAAGCTGAGTCTGTTTTGCCCATAACGGTAACTTCAATAATCTCTCCCTGTCCTTATTTCAGACCTTGACCCTTTTGTCTTATATTATCTCTCCCCTATTCTCTCAGAGAGTGGGTGGAGTGAGTGAGAGACTGCGTAGCTACATCCCAAGTGGGGCTAAACTACGACAACAATCCAAATATTACAGTAGATAAGCAATGGTGTGCTTAATATCATTACCTTGATAATGTCAAGACTGAGGAGATTTTTCCACCTTGATTCCGGTAACAAGGAAAGCGTCACCAGCTGCTCTCCCAGTTGCTCAGGTGAGACATATTCTATCATTTCATCACATGTTTCTTCATCTCCCAACACATCTACATCTTTCAAGAACAGGTATCTTTTATGAATATACATACTTCACTTTTTTTTTTTTAAATTAAAATATGGGTGCTAGCGTAACATATAGCTGAAAAGCTACAGAAACAATCTTTATTAACCCTATTAGGTTTTCTCTAGAATTCCTATGTAGTCTTGACCAAACACCACTATTTTCCCTTCCTTTTTGCAAAATACTACATGGTTGAAACCATGAATGACAGAAAAGCTTAAAACAGCAAAGAAATATAAACCATTAAAAGCTCTTCTAAGCATCTAAACAGAAACTTTATATTTGCTGAAGACAAAGTGAATTAAAGCATTCAGTCAGAATGAATTTATAGGATTAAAACATTCAAAGTTTTGGGATGAAATTCTGTCTCCCTGCTTTAAGTATCTAAAATAACAATGTGCTTAATATAGCACTCACCATCAAGCATATTCCTTGCTCTTTTATGCAGTCAATAGGTAGGTCTATTTCTCCTCCAGATGGAGATCTAAATGTAGGCACTGCTAAACCTGGGCAGACAAGATCTCCATCTAGAGGCTTTCAGAAGCACGACCATTTCTAGTTAATGTATCAAAAATGCAATTTAGGTCTTCTTTCACTAGGAATCTACCACAGGTACACAGGTATGGCAGGTTACCTGAACCCAATTCTCTTGCCAACAAGACATAGAGCAGTGAAACTACCATGGCATACAGGCAGACAAAAAAGTTGGAGGGACGTGGAAGAAAGAACAATCTGCCAAACAGTAATGTTAACTTCAAACTGGCCTCACAGATGTCAAAATGGAAGGTATTTATACAAGTCTGAGATTAAAGAAAGCCAGCAAGCGGCACAAATGTTTTTATTACCTACAAAAGCTCCTTTAAGATGTATGTTATTCTTTATGTCTGAACACAGAAACATGACTAAACTTCAGTAAATATTAGGATCTGAGTAAGTATGCCAAAAATGGTACAAGCAATAGGAACAGTTCAGAGAAAGAATGCTAAGACACAGTGAGTTCTCACAGAGGAAGCAAACCATCTTGTAGTTGAAATATAATACCAAACTGAGAATAAAATACCCTTTCATATGAAGATTACCTTGCACAGGGCAGGTGCTGGGGCGTGTCACCATACAAGGTTCATAATCTGCCGGAAGGGGCCGTAAAGAGACAAGTGAATACAGAGAACGGTTTGACCTGAAAAGCAAGATAGGCATTTTAAAAACAATTTTCAGGTGAATAGGAACAAGTATCTTAGACATAATTTTTACTGCAGTCTAACACTACTGCACTACAGCAATTCAACAGGTTCTAGTCAAGATTAGTTTACCTCATGTACCAGATAAACAAGAAATAAAATGTCATGATATACATAATCTGAAAGTCTGAAACACAAAAGTTATGCTGAAGTATTATTGCCAAGAATGTTTAATACACATGGCATTATGCAGTATGAGTACTTCAATCATTGCCAGTTACTGTATTTACTTGAAATTGCAAAATTGCTCATCTAAAAAGCTTGCTTTGTACCTAACATGTACAATACATTATGCAAATATAAATTATTCGTCCTGCTTTCACAGAATTTCAGAGTACTACACTTAGCAAATTTTCTCAAGATTTGGAATATGCACACAAGTCATTTGGGCAAATTATTTTTCCTGCCAATGTAAACCAGGGCTAGGTAAGAACATTTGTCATTATTCACAATGAAGCGTTTTTACTTACACATAGAAATGAGTAACAACTGAACACCCCTCAGGCAAAACTACAGGCAACCAATGTAACCTGTCAGTACTGCACCTAACCAGTCATTTGCTTTAAAGTCATATCAGGAGGAAATTGAACTAAAACACATTTTACAACTGTGCTGATCTATCATTAATAAAAAAAATATTTGCAACTTCTAAATTCCACTCAGAAGTCTCAGACAACATTGTATAACAGGACAAAGCTAAAAGGTTTTCTGAAAGTAACACTATATGAGGACCGACATTTCAAAAGGAGTGAAAAAAAAATAATAGAGTCAAAGAAAAACTTTAGGAATGGCATAACAGGAATTTTTTATAGGAACATTTAGAAAAAAGAGATAATATAATTATCAGAATAAATATCTTAACTGCAAGAGGTTAAGATTTACAAATCACAACAGTACAGAATAACTGTCTCAATTAGAACCAGAGAAGACAAAACTCTGAAGATGATACTTTGCAGAACAATTCTGTATTTGTGAAAAAGGTGATAAAAAGAATTCTTCCCCATTTGAAATTCTGTGTAGAAACAGATATATTACCTACTCACCATAAATAAATTCCAAGATCATCCACATGTGTTGAAGCTAGAAAATCTCCTGTAGGAGACATAGTAAGGCTCACAGCTGCAGAGTCCACCAAAAAACAATCTATGAGGCTAAGGAGAGAAAAGATAACAGAGAAATTCTCAGCTAGATGAATTTGTTTATCTATGCATACCTGAATTACATGCCAACAAGAACTACTGCTAAATTAATTTTGAAAAACAGTATCAATTGATTCTTATTGAGAAGTGTTACATTATCAAAGAAATGAAAGACACAAGTTATGTTTCTGAAGTTTTACAATTAATGCTGCACTTTCTTATAGGCATATCATTTTGGAAGGGAAAAATCATTAGAAAGAGGAAGTCCAAACAGTGTTAATTTCCCTCCCATTTATGCTGGAAAGACGACAGTTACAGTCCATCCAGTCCCGTTTTAGACTAGTGTAATTCATCATGTAGGAATAGGTCAATTGTTTGATGAAACTCAATGCACTTTTCACAGTAAAATGAAAAATTTACAGTATACAAAATTATTTACCAAACCACAAAACTAATCAATTCAAATGAAGCCATTCAGTTCCAGGTATGACCAGAGCTGCACACTGCATAGCACTACCTTAAATTACTAAAAATCTATCTGATGTGCTGCTAAAAGAATGCACTGGCGGAACTCAAAGTTACTTTTCAGCCTGTTCTTTTCTGGGCTCCTGAACTTGTTGTGTGTGTGTGTGTACTTGTATACTTCTTGACCAAATTTCATTCTGAGGGAAGACTACTCACAGTGGATCATAAAAGAGTATTTTTGGCACTTGCAAGCATGCACACATGAAAAATATAACTGAAGTCAAGTCTTATTGAGTTGCTAAAATGAATGTAAGTGAGAACAGGCTTCTATTTATAAAATCAACTGGAGTATTGCATCTGAGTCTGGGGTCCCCAGCACAAGATAGATATGAAGTTAGAGCAGGTCCAGGAAAATGATCAGAGTGCTGGAACAGCTTTCCTATGAAGAAAGGCTGAGAGCTGGAGAGGGCTGTCAACCCTGGAGAACAGAAGGCTCCGGGTAGACCTTCTTGTGGTCTTTCAATACTTAAAGGGGGCTTATAAGAAAGACTGAGAGAGAGTTTTTAACAGGGCCTGTAGTGACAGGAAAACAGGCAACAGGATTGAACCGAAAGCGGGTAAGTTTAGATTGGATATAAGAAAGACATTTTTTATGATGAGGGTGATGAGACACTGGAACAGGTTGCCAAGAAAAGTTGTGGCTGGCCCATCCCTGGAAGTGTTCAAGGTCAGGCTGGACAGGGCTTTGAGCAACCTGGTCTAGTGAAAGATGTCCCTGTCCACAGCAGGGGGGTTGGAACTAGATCATTGAATATTGCTTCTATCTCAAGCCATTCTGTGATTCTATGAACACTTCAGCATATCACAAAGCAATTCACCGTAGACAATCTGTTGCCATTTACATTATAGTTGTGCTTACAGACAAAGCAATTTCACACTCATTCACACTACATGCAAACTCCAGGTTTCATCACTAGATCTTCAGGACACTCTTATTCTGTATACACAGGAAAAGGCACACATTGCTAGCATCGCAAAGAACTAAAATACTGCATAGTAAGTTGTTACACTATGTACAACTTTGAACATCGCATAGTACAGTTGGTGACCGATAATCAAGCCAGAAGGCTTTCTGCCACTTAACAGGCAGCATGAGATTATAACACATTTCTGCTATGTTTTTAAATGGACTCACCATCCAGAGGGAAGGTCCCAAGTCTTAATGGTACAGTCCATTGATGAAGTTATTAGCCAACGACCATCAGGACTGAAAGTCTAAAATAAAACAGTCAATTCAATAGCACAACTGACAAGTCAGTCCCTACAGAAGGTAGGGGTTTTAGGCACTTCAAGATTAGATTGCTCCCTAAAACCAGGATGACATGATATGGCCATAAACCAAAACCGATATCATCTTACTGAAAGCGAGAAAAGGACAAAACCAGAAGGTATTTGAGGATAGGTTTAAATATATGACACAGGACACATCTAGTTGTTAGTAAAAGCACTTTGGTCCTTGTTTTTATGTTAATGATGAAAACCACTCAGCATAAAACTGAAGAAATCAAATAATACTAGCACTTAGAATCAAATCAGAAGCTAAAAACTATTTTAGTGAACACTACAAAGCACTATTACACTAGATGTAAAATAAAGAATTATCAGTGCATTGCATAATCTCAGATCTATTTACACCTTTTATTTATCTGGCACATTTTTTTATATATATATATATGTGTGTGTGTGTGTATATATGTATATATAGTTAAGACTGTTGCACAATCTTGCTCCTCAAAATGGTTTTCATTATTCCTAATTCTTTATTTTGTTAAACCCAAAATTAGCTTTTTGCAGTTATAGTAAAATACGAAAGCACACTAAAAATACATGGTCATTCTAATACTACACATTTTAATTTGAAAACTAACATGGCCAAAACTCCTGTAGAGATGAATTAAAACTTTACTATTCACATCTGAACATAATACTCAGTGACTTAATACGTGCAGCGAAATTCACCACGTTTAAACTTAATTAAGTGTTTGTATATGTCACCTGTTACAGAAAAGGAGCTAAAAATTACCATGTCATTAATGCGTCCATGGTGTCCTGAGAATGTCCTGACAATCTTCCTGGTTTCTATATCCAAAACACTAATACTGAAGTCATCAAAGGCAATTCCCAGAATACCACTGCCAAGAATCATTAGCACATATGATAGTGAATACTCAGACACAAAAAATAAAAACAATATCTTAACATTGCTCCAAAAATCTTTTATCCTGAGACAATCTCAGATAAACAGTATTACATTCCTTCAGTCTAATAAAATAAAAAATTTATGGTTGTAAACTAGTAGTCAGTTTATTTCAAAGCATCAGAAATTTAAACTTTAATAGAATATTTGGTTGCCATGTTAGACTTACGTACTTACAGGAAATCAATATGCACATGAAATGGCTTTAGTTTCTTACCTGTCTCTGTGAAGCAGAATTCCGCTTGGAGAAGAAGAAAGCTCAGTGGAGTAAACTAGATCTTTAGTTTTGAATTTCCAAAATTTAATTAATCCTTCACTACCAGCTGTGATTATCAGCTGGTTTAATCCGTCCACTGCTACCCCCCTAATGGCCCCCTCATGTGCTGCAAATCAAGGGAAAAGAAAGCTGTATTTCAGAATTTCAACATAGCATAGAAATCCACAGAACGCAAAACAGCATTCTCTATGTCTTTGCCTAACTACACTAAATGAGCAGTAAGCACGGGACAAACAATTCTAAAGCCACCTGACAAGACTGCATGAATATTAATGTTTGTTTGTCAGCGAAGAAACCAAATTGCTTTCAAGTAAGCACCTACAATACGATACAAAAGTTGTGAGTAACTGAAGCTGAATATTAGCTTTTATTTCTGCTTTCAGTTTGAGGGGCTTTTTTTGAATGTGAGATTTGACAGACTTTTTGAATCACTTATGGAATGCCTCCGAGGAGCCCAATCACTCCAGACAAAATTTACGCCTTCTGGCAAGTTTTCCTAGGCTGCTTTACACTGCAGCGTAAAGAAACGGCATAGCTCCTCTGGTTTTGGATCAATTTTATCTCTTAATCTACGCCTAGAGCTACTGGCAAGTAACCAAACTTACAAAATTCATCCCACTATCAAACAATAATATTATGAGGAGACTACTTCATGTTTGCTATGCTAGACTGTTTTTAGAAACTCAGAGATGTTCAAAGACTCATCAGGACTCTTTCCTTGTTGCTACAACAAAAAAACTTCAGATCACGAGGGCCCTATTATAAATTGCAGACTTAACAAAGCAATAGCAAACATACATGAGGATACATGTCATGAAATAAATATGTACACAACATTAACAGGAAAAGTCTGAAGACTGTCACACTAAGTCCTAAGTTTGCAGCTGAGTAATTGAAAATAACAGCATATGCAAAGAACTGGACTTGCTTAGGATTTCAATTTTCCATGCATGTAAAGTATTCCTTCATTTTTAAGCAGTGAGTACAAAACAGATGTGAAAATTTATCTCAGAAATAGAACCCTATAACAAGAACCAAGTACTGCAAATGTGATTATCTCAAAAAGAGCTGAGAGGATCTCATTTTAGTGCTAAGCACTTTGGTAACTGACAATTTTGCGTTAATTAAAACCCAACATACGCTAACATCAGAGCTACTAAAACCAGGAAGGATCCTGTCCTTCAGAAGGCTTCAAATTCCTTCTTATTACAGTGCAGGATATGACAGCGTAGGGTAACTAGAGAAACTGAAAACATTCCCAAATACAACTCAGAAATTAAGTTAAACTTCCTAGACAAGTGAACACCACATTGTTCATGTTCTGTTAAGAGTTAGTATTTTAAAAGTGTAGCAATTCATACCTCTTTCTTTGCCGTAATGCCCTCTGTGAATGCCAGATTGCATGTTATACACATCCACCCGTCCAGTTGACAGCCCAATTACAGCAAAGTTCCCACAGGAGGTAATGTCAACTGCCTTTTCATGGGGGAGAAAAAGCACCCATGAAAACAATTCTTTAAGTGTCCAGCTAATGAGCAAGTTTGTTAGAAGGTATGTAACATATCAGGAATACAAAATACTATTGTTTTTATTAGACTTCTTCACGGAAAAAATGCAATCTCAAAAAAGTAGAGAGGAGCTCTTAAAACAAGCAAATAGTCAAAAAGTAATAAATATGGCAGTGCGTGCTCATAAAAGATAATGAAATACTGACTTAGTGACATCCATCATATCTACTAATATAAACACTGTAACCTAAACGACTAACCTATATAATCAAGACATCCACAAATTCTTTCCCTAAGATAACGTCCAAGCATGCTGACTCCATGCTTCTTTCAATGCCCATATTGCCAATGGCAACTAAAAATAGGGTAAAGTTCACACAGAGTTTAAACAGCAAGAAACAAAGAAACAATAGTCTATGTGTCTTTGGAAAGATACAGTCCAAAAAATCTAGTAGTTAAAAGCAAACCAGGTATTTACAGCTGAACTGATCTTCTCTACCACTTAACTACTAAGCATAAGGTCATAAAAACAATTTACCACAACAGTAGTAGTAGGAATGCCTAGCACATGAAGTGTGCCACAGTAACTGCTTGTCTTGCAAGCTGGTAAGACTCAGTAAACAGTTCTATCTTTAACTGACTGTTCGACTTTCATTGTGTCCAGCTCCAGTTGTAAAGCATTTTAGAGGGAATATTCTGCCTGCAATTGGGAAATACATTTTTCCATATTGACAAAAAAAAAAAATACCTTCAGCAATTTGCTTTCACAGAACAAGTTTATCATCACAGGCATATAGTCAACTCTGTAACAGTATGACAGATTAGAAGTAAACACCAGCCACCTATCTGAATCAGAAAATAAAATCTACACTTGGATGTTTAAGGAAAAGAAGCATATGCAGCAATTTTCTTAAGACCACATGCATTACAAAACAGATACACTCAGCTGGCAGAAACCACTTTGCAAAACAACTAAAATATGTCTAGATAGTGCTTTTTCGTTCTAAATATTGCATCTGTACAAACAGAAATCAAAATAGCATATGCTGTAATGCGGAAGAAACATTATCCTGAATAGACTTACGGTTGCATATACATCAATAGGTTTGTGTTTGCTAAATTCTTCTGGCTTCAGTTTATGAGCTCCCATGGAAGTTTTCTGATAGTTCCAGGTTGTACAGGTTATATAACCTTGATGGCAGGCAACAATACCATCCCAGTCACTCTGATGTGCCACTTCTGCAATGTAACACACACTCCTTTCAGAAACAACCATTCTAAAGTCAAATAAGCTCTTGTGATATCATAAGAAAGAGTACTTTGAAATATCTTTAGGGAGAATAGTTCATATTTAGTGTTCTTGTGGGACAGTCAAAAGGTTACCATTCAGAAAATCCACCTGGCAAACTGTGGTGCACGTGCTAGTGTAACTAAAATGCTAACAAAGCCAAAAGTACTTTTTTCGTATGTTATGTTTCATGACTTTGGGTATTTGAGTGTATACAGCTTGAAATGCATATTTAAACTTACATGGTTTAAACAGGTCAATCTGTACACATTTTTAGCTAAGCCTCTTAACTTTATTCAGCTGCTGAAGCAGCAGAAGCCACTAGATGAATAAATTAAAGCAGAGTTTGAGAGCTAAGTCTGCTTCACATAGCAAAAGACTTATCTGCATTTGCAGGAAAAATTGTTCCTCAAAAGCTCAGTATCCAAACTTTACAGCCACATATGATATGTGGGGATCCAAATAATAAGCAAGTTTGCTGTTTTTTTCTCAAATTTATACTTAAAAAAAACACCTGAGAGCTTGGAATTGTTTACTTCTAGAACTTCAAGGAATAAAATAACTAGATACAAACTGGTTCACTTCACCAAACAAAGACAATATAGCAAAAAAGAAACAACTGAATTAAAACATAATTAAGTAAATGGGTTTTCATGTCTCCAAACACATTTAAGGTAGTTCTATTACCTTATATCCACCAGGCAGGTCTAATACTAACTTTAAAAGTGCACATACACACACACACTTGCAACAATTATGTACAGATAGTCTGTATCATTTCACTCTACAAATATAAATACCATATGTAGTCAAACAGCTGCATAAAACTGTAAATCCAAACCTTTCAACATATGAAACAATTAGCCATCCTCAGAAGACAAACAGCAGCTACACTTAAGACAAGACAGACTTCAAGTCTGAAAGGTCATTAATTTAAAGAAACATGTTTTGATGAAGCAAAGACAACTGCAATTCTGCTTCAAAAAGTTAGGTTCACTATTTGCATACTGAATTACAAATGAACAGAGTAATTTAAATCTGACTTTGAAAAGTGAGGAAAATAAAGGAACTGGGGAATCGAAATCAACCACTATAATTAAGATTTCCTCAGCTGACAGAGATCTTCACCCACTCCAATAGCTGGTTGTCCAGTCTGGAATAATATGTACACGTGAAGATTCTGGCTCCCATGCTGGACATTTTAAAGGCAAGAGCCAGTTAAACATAAAGACGTTTGAAATAAAAGTCTCTTTTTTGAAATAAAAGAAAACTTTAACAAGTAAAATGTCCTTTCCAACTGTTACTCAACAGCTTATGAAGGGGCACAGAAGCTCAATAATCTCATCTTGATACAGCATAGGCTTTCAAAACAGTAGTGTCTTGAGGGTTAGAAGATGAAATGAAGATGTGATGAGCTTTCTTATGTATCTCAAATACTTACTCACCCGAAGCAAAGACTGTAATTGGTGGAAGTGCCATGGTATCAAGCTTAAGACCTTTCTTTTTGGATTTCTTTTTGTTAATTGAACCTTAAAAATAGAAGAGAATAATGGTCTAATAAAAAGGATTGTTTACTAAACATAGAATTCCTATTAAACTTAGAAAAATTTGGCTTACATTAACACAGCACTGCTGTTACCTAGGGTTTGAAAAGCTAAGAACATTAACAGAGTTCCTGTCAAAATTCATGTACTACCTAACCCATTTTTTTTTTAGAATCTTGTGTTGAGGTAGCGGTCCCCCCATCACAGCTAAAACGATGGTTATATAGACATGACTATAAAAAGCAATATAGAACACCCAGCCTCTTCAATAACCAAAGAGTCAGGAATTTCAAATTTATGCCCAAAGGATACATATAATCAATAAATCTACATATGTCTATTCAAATCTATCCAAATAAACATATATCAATATATAGATATTTAAAAAAAAGAATTGTCTTAGTCTTTCTAAGTCTTGCTTTCTGAACTGTAAAAGAAAGTGTCATTTAACCATGGTATTGTGTGGAAGATATGTTCTTTTAATTAAATCCTATATTAAAATAAAAGGAACTGAAGTTAAGAAATACGAATTAACTAATAATTTAGTGAATTGAATAAAAGGGAAATGGGGTAAAAAGTTGTAATTATGGATGCTGGAATGTCAGCTACTGCTTTACACATTTTTAATACAAAAATCATGCCCAGTGTTTCCCACAGTGAAATAACATACGCTGCCAGGCTACAGAAATTACTTTTCTTAAGCACAAACAAATCTGAGAGTACACTTTATATATATCAGGAAGAACTAAGTTTGCAGAACTGAGGTGAATAGTTTTCACACAACAGTTAAAGTAGAAAATAAGGCCTACCTACTGTTTCAGTTTCTATTTACCCAAATACTTTTCAGGGCTTTTTTCACCAATATTTGTACATTCACTTAAACACTTACCACGTCCTAAACTTTTATTGAACTTGTCGTGCACTGTTGAAAAAGACTGCAATGTTCCATCTTGACCTGACAAAATATTAGCAGAGAGCAGTGAAGGGCAAAAGTCAACTGTTTGTTTACTCATAAGCTATCTGAGCAAGAAACACAGAAGATAAGCATTAAGAAACTTCAAACACCATAATAAAGTATTTACCAAAAAATCTGATACAAGAAAGAAATATAGGTACACTGTAGGCAGCAGAACTAATGGAGCCTAATTTCTATAGCCTATATCCCATTCCTACTGCTTTCCCCCCACACATTGTCAGAATGACAGCTTTTTTACGGACATCATCTCCATGTTCAATTCCTCTGTCCCCCCTCCTTTCTGCACCACAACATCTAGCTGTTCCCAGCTTTCTACCAGTAAAACTTCACATAAACTGTTACATCGTTCAAACACCTCCATAATAATTCCAAAGCTTTTCCATGACCCCACATATTCCCTCAACAGCTACAATATTCCTTTCTTTATCCCTTTTTTAACCAACATCCTGTGTCTGGTTAGGAACTCTACATAGGTTAGCCAGTAAGCTAACCCAAACAAAAGTTGTAAAAGCTGAGTTGTCCACCTTTCCTGTAAACCAGGACACTGATGGGACTTTGCTCCTCTACCCAGTGACCAATGTTTGCAGAACTGATAGGAATTTAATTTAATAAAGAGACAAAAGGCTCAAATATGAAACTAGCGAACAGGTCTGCTTTGTTGGGGAGACATGGACTAGGCAGAACCAGAAACTGCAGAAAACAAATTGCAGAAAGCATGTAAAATTAAAGGCACTGAGATGACAATGGAACAATTACAGTATTCAAGCAACCTTTACTTGCTATGATGGAGAAGTAAGGCAGGATGTATATGCTGAGAACTGGGAGAAATGTCAAGGAGAATGAAAGCCAGTGACAGTGGTGAAATCCTACACAGTTAATTTGTGGAGGTGCCTGTTCCAAGGAAACCAGGAATGCCTGTATCTAAGGATGCACCAAATCTCAAAGCTTGAGACCCTTTTCACTTTAGTGGTTGCCTCTGTGCCCTCTCCATATATTTCAGTATATTTAACAAAGCTAAAGCAAATGTGAGGATTTGCTAACCAATTTTCAATTCTTACTGTGGTTTATCTGATGTGAGCTGAATTACTATTAAGTAGTTACTTGAATACAAGTTACTAGTTGGACAACCGGCAAGGAATTTTAGTACAGGTGGTTTTAGCACGGTGTATTGCTGTGCCATATTAGATGCAACATTCACCAAAACGTAGTGTAATGTTTTCAAACATTGCCTGTGTAGATAATTTCATTACTTCAGAGTAATTACAGATTAGAAGTCTCTATTATTCCATTACTGAAGTGCTCTGGCCCACAAAACAGTTTGATCTAGTACTTAATTTCCTAAAGGGTCTATTTATAGATTTTAAAATATGCTAGTTTCTAAGGAAAGTTAGTCATTTATGCATTTTTACACTTTTAGATTAATATCTTGGTAACAAGCGACCTTCAGAATATGTATTGCAGACACAATTGACCTATAACAAATTATAGACATTGCAACCCAGAGCTTGCTCAAACTAGCAGGAAAAGTGGAGTGGCCTCTCTAAGTTACTAAATGCATTATGCCACTTATTTTTCCCCATCACAACAGAATTTCCCTAGTTGTTACAGGTTTTCATTTTGACCAGCTGGTAGTTCCTTAGGAGATAATGAAACAATTTTTACTCATCAAACATGTAAATACAGATGACAAAAGCAGCTCTTAAGCTTTTCTGCTTGTAACTACCTTTCAGCCTACCTGTTGATACACATTTCTCTAGGGAAATCATGAAACAATTTGATACAGTACTGAATGGTACTGTCTACACTAATAATTTACTACATTTCATAAATACAATACATAACACATGAAATGTAATCTACTATACTAGTAAAACAAAGACACTTAGCTCTGCATGTTTTCATTATCAAAGCAGGAAATCAGACTGAAGAATGAGAATTCATACCTGCACTAAGAATTTGCTCTCCATTTTGCCCATGGTATCTGATTTTTGTTGGTGGCGCACTATGTCCCATTCGGCTTCTCAATACACGTCCTGTACCACCAGGTCCATCAAAAATCCACACCTGCCTCCCCCCAAAAAAGCAGAAAAATGAAGCTGATAAAAACTGCCCTGCTGATAATTACACCTCTTGGCAGGGGATCAGGCTTAGTTGGGAGCTGGTGCAGCAAGCTTCATACATTGGCTTTCATCCTTGATCCTAAAACTCTGGAAGTTCCCACCATGGCAGCTGACTGTTTCCCGCTGTTTATTCTGGCCCCCCTCCAAAGGCTAATGGCATCAAGAGAACAAGTAGCACAAGGGACTTTTATCAACAGCAACTGCTCATGACCCAGACCATTATAAAAACAGATCAAGATCTAAGATGGTGTACCAGGATATAAAGTGTGGTTCTGGAAAAGTGGATCCAAAGCTCTATTCCTCAAGCCTATCATGAAGCAACAAAGGAAGCAATGACAGCATGGTAGCAAATCCTTAAACTGCCCCACTACAGATCAGGTGAGAGCCAGCAAGTTCAGTAACTCAAGTTTTGTTGTATATGTTTCGAGAACTGCTACTTCAATCCAAACTAAATATTTACACATTGGAGGACTACAAGAGAAAAAAAAGGTAACAGCAGATAGCAACAGCTATTGTAACTTACCCGTATAGCATTATCAGCACCATTAGTAATAAGCAGTGGCTCTCCGGGGACAAATGACATACCAGCTATTGCTGTGGAATGGGCATCTTGCATTTGACACATTACTTTCTTCTCTTCTAGATCCCACAAAGCAATGTGTCCAATGGGGCTACCAGCTGCCATTACTGGATGTCCATCTGCTCGAAAAAAAAGTTCAAAAGGCTTGCTTCTTGACATTCAGTTCATCCTCACTGGCTTTTCATATCTTAAAATTGACTCAAGAAAAAGCAATAATCACAGGAAAAAAAAAATTCTCAAGCTGATTCTAAAAATAAGGTATGTTTTAACTGAAATATTCTAGTATTTCAAACAGAAAGAAAGTTCACTGATAATAAAAACAAGGGGTTTTTTTCATATCAGATCAGATAACAACAAATATATCTAAATCCAGCAGCCGATGATGGAGGTTTTGCTTGCAAGACAAGAGTGTGTATTGTACCTGTACCATTTTCAGTAAATCTGTACCTCAGATACTTCCCCAAACTTATTAGCCTTCACACTTCAGGATGTAAAGGCTGCTATATGACCAGTCCTTTTTCTAAATCCTTTTACGTGTTTGGTTCAACAGCTTGCAAAAATGAATTCCAGACATTGCTTACATGTTTACTGAATCATTCCAAGAAATAATTAAAACTCAGTTCACAGGATTTCTAATTTTGTTCTATGTGCTCTATCCTGTCTAATGCTAAGGAGACAAACACATCATACCACCTTCAAAAACATAATACAAATATTCAAATAAGTTTTAAAACTTATCAAGCCAAGATAACCAAATCTCCTGCATAATTGGTAACTAATCTTTTTGCTCCAACAAAAGAAAAAGCCAGCTTCCAATTTGCAGTTACATATATCATAGATAATTAAACCAGACAGGCCTAGGATCTTCTTTTTTTGGTAAAGCCTCACAGATATGGGAATTTGCCAAGTTCATTTTAATTTAGACAAAGAGCACTTTATTAAAAGACTAAAATAAGTACATGAGTTCAAAACAAACAGGTTATATTTACAGTAAATTTTCTAATTACAAAGACAGGAAGAGAGAGAGAACAAAGAATGTCTGAAAGCCACACATTCAAGCAGGCAATGGAAGTTATTTAAATATTCATTAACTTTTCGAGTTAAACAGCTGACACAAAAAGGCACTCTTTCTACCTCTCACAAGTCTTTCCATAAGTCTCCCCAGTAGCATTTTTCCTCAACAGGGTCTGCATCAATCTATATTCTGTTAAACTGTTAAGTTTGTCTATTCAAATGAGAGATTAGATGCAGTATCAACAGCTCTATGGGCAGGATCAAGACTAAAATAACTAGCTTTAGAAATAAGCACATGCTCATTAGGAAAAGAAAAAAAAAAAAACAAAAAACAAACCACCAAAACAAACCCAAAACTGCGAATATAAAGAGTTCCCCAGTACCTCCTATTCAGTAGTCACCCAACCACTAACATTCTAATTTTGTTTTGGATGGGCGAAGACAGTACTGAGAAGTAGGTTTGGATACTAACTTACAATGTACTGATTATTCTGCGGTAACTCTAATAACTATGTACTCTGTTAGTTCTCGGTGCATTGTAAACATAAACTGTCTTATTTTTCTTTGAAGAAGAAGTACCGTATGTCACACTTCCAGTTCTGAGTCAGTACACAAGACTGATTATAAAAGAGCCAGTATGATGAAGATGCATTATCTCCCTCACTTATTAGTAACTTTTCTAGATTATCTGCAGTCTTTGAAAAATAAAACACTCAGACAAAATTTTGATTCTGAAATGCTTTATCAAAACATAGTTTCCTACCTTCCACTTAGTTTTAGTGATTTTATACACATTTTCACTGAAAATGCTAAGACTTACCTGTACGAAAAGATATTGCTGTGATTGGACCCCAGTCTTGTTGAAATTTCATCAGAGTTTCATCAAACTTAATATTATGTACAATGATATGACCAGATACAAGACCGACTGCAACAACGTCCACTGCTGGAGCCTGCAAGAAAAATTGAACAGCAACTGAACTGAAAAAGGAAAAGCTTGTTGCTACACTACTAATACCAATACATACGAGACAACATATATAAGTCAATGAGAAATCATAAAGAAATAAATAAAGCATCTTGCACGATATCTTCTACCTATATTACTGTAACACACCACCATCTGATAAATCTAAACAAAAAATAAGAGATGCAACATGTTGCCCTTAGTCTCCATTGGATGGAACAAAGCTGCCATCAATGCTACCACTTAAGTTTAAATTATTTTTTTGTGTCTACAAAAATAAAGCAAATACAATTACAAAATCTTTTCTTGAATCAGAAAAATTTTATTAACCTCCAAAGCAAAATAAATTTAGCAAAAAGCTACCAGTGTAACAGAAGTTACACGATGCACATGGATCTTGCAAACAAACTGTTTCTGTGAACTCATTACATCATTGAGTGAATGAGACCAGAGATGTGATGAACACAAAACATCTCAGACGCCAAATGCAACAGAACTAGGACTAGAGGAAGGGTAGGTAATAAGACTTCAAGTCTGCCTCTCTTCAACGTCCAAATGCTCAAGAGGGGGTTATTAAAATTACCTGAGAGAATATAAGTCATCTTTATTGCTGTAATTTTAAAGAACAATATTTTACCTGCTATTCTTGACCAGTTATGTAAGAAAATAAGATACCAAAAATACTAACTTGTTCGAGAGCTGTGACCGCTAAATGCCATCCTGAAAATGAGTATAACAGTTTGCTGGAAAACAAACAAACAAACAACATAAATCAATTAATCCTTGGAGATTTTCTAAAACAAAATGGACGCTTCATATGCACTTACACAGAAAAGTATGTCAGCTTCCTATCTTTATAAATCAGTTAAAAGAAAAAAAAAAAAACACAACTGTGATACTTGTAAGTAAACTTAAGAATAAAACTTATGGTTAATTTTTTATTGAAAAAGTTAGTGTCGTGCATTAATACCACAAAAGTGACATAATTCCACAACATGAATAGGGAGGGGGACCCCCTTCTACGCCAGCTGATCTCCATGCATTTCTGCTCTGAATGCACCTCTTCTGAATTCTTAACAGCAGCATAAAAAGCCAGTCTTGGTGCAAATTCTAATAAAAAAAAAATCCTTCATTTGTAGAGTAACTTCCCCAAATGAAGACATTAACATGTATTACAAGCACACTCCATCTTGTTTCTTCCAGAAATTATTATAGGCAAAATGTGAAGCAGGACTGTTCACTGACAGGGCAGTCATGCAGTTCTTTCTAAGAGTGAAATTAAGACGACAGTATTTAAGAACAGATATGATCAAAAAAATTAGTCCATCACCACCGACACAGGCTGTCATTCTCAAAAGACTGCTAGCAGCCACATGTCATCACCTCTCACTTTCCTTTCTTGCCAGATACCATCAAACATTCCCCTCAGTTCTTCCAATTTATTTTTTTTGTCTAATTGTGCCCAGACCTATCTACAAAATAATCTATGTACGGAACAAACAGTCAAAACTAGATATTGCTCAACACAGCAACATTACTATAAGAGTAGTAACAGTCCCATGAGTTCCTACACAACTAAAAGAAACTAAGCCATCTAAGGGGGACTTTTTGTCATCCAGGATGTATTGTACCTCAGATGCTGCGACAGGCATTGACGAGACACAGGAGTACTATGAGTAGAGACATTTATTTTTCTGTATTTTAGGTTATTCGTATTTCCTGATTTATACAGCATATATGGCGTCTCCAAAATATTAGAATATGAAACAAAAAATTTGGCAGTGAAACCACTGAAAGCATACAGTAGTGATGAGAACAAAAGCACTGAACTATGCAAGAAAAAGCAGCTCATCATGGTAGGCATGAAATACTACCACTATAGGCGGTGCTCTACTGGGACATGCTCAGAGACAGCTAGTATCTACACATCTCTTATCTGAATATAAGGATCAAATGCTAGTAACTACCTCCACACTACCTGCCAGCACTTCCTTAGACCCACAACAACCAAAAAATTAAGCTTGGAAAAACACAGGCAAAAGGCCTGAACATTCATTTACTATTATTTTAATTATTTTCATAGGAAAGCTATGCGATTCCAAGTATTAAAAAAAGGGAGGTAATAAAAAAAAAATCCTGAACAACATTTGCAGGGAGAGTAAACAACACGCAACTTGAAAGGTATCAGCATTAGGGGAGTAGCAGCATTCTTAATTCCTGGAGATAGACCAACTGAAAACTTATGCCAAAGGACTCAGTAAAAGATTCCATGTTCAAAACCTACTGTACTTAAATGTATCATTTGTTGCGTATCAAACTACTCGGAGCATGAAGTGTATCCAAGTTATTACGAATCTTACTTGGATCTTATATTCCATAGCTGCAAGCTCCCTTGTTCACTCCCAAGGAGAATTTTATTCAAATAGGTGCTGGGATGCAGAATTGCAGAAACTGCAAAAGTGGTCTTATCAAAATCCACTTGAAGATACTCCTCTGCAAAAAAAAGTAAGAAACAACGTTAGTGTGGCTGTTCCTAAAAACCTGCGGGCTTGTCGTCCCTTGGCAAATGTAAAGGCAGAACTGATGTTTACTCTGTACAAATCCCATAACCGGTGTCTCCTGCATTAAAGGATTAGCTAATGAGTAACAGGACGGGCTAAACTTGTTTACGTTGTAACATCTGTTGGCTTGAAGGTATATTTTTTTTTTTCCCATAAGCCTACCTAGCACAACAATGCTGGAAAAACTGTAGTGATTTCTATCTTTCTGAAAGATTCCTGTTCCTGCCTGAGCAAAACATCTCTTCTCATTAGCATGACTTTTGTTTGTTATAGCAACTTCAAATCTCTAAAGCCCGTCTGCAGTCACTTTCGAGACCCAGCATCCAGGGAATGACATCTCACAACAAAAGAATGCTTTCTAAAGAAAAAAAAATCAGGGCAATGAAGCAGGATATCATAAGCCACTTTACAATGGCATAAGAAGTCGAGACAATCAAAATATTATTTGTAAGAATTTAGTCTTACCCAGAGTGGTAAATATCAAGTAATACAGGATTTCAAAGATGGTGCCAAAGGTGCTTTATCACTGTCTTTACCAGAAAATGGAACACTAAAATGCAATTTCTTTATAAGCATACGTCTTTACACTTATATGGAACCTTACAGGGTCTCTGCATGTGGTGCAGGATCCATACATGAAAAATTATTGCAGGATTTGGACATCAGATTACCACTTAAGTAGCACTATCATTTAAGGATATTTTTTCTTTAAGAATAAACTACTTCTGAACACATATGTTAAAAAAACTTTTTAAAAAAATGCCTGAATGTCTCACAGTGCTATCCTACAAACTAGTAATAAAAAACAGAGTGTGTCTCACCTTCTGACTGTATATTCCAAACAATAAGGACATTATCAACATCCACAGAGATGACATGATCACCAAAAGGCTGTAGAAGGTGTATCCTTGCCTTATGACCTTCATAGGTATGAACCACCTGTCATTTCAAAACAGAAAGGTTTTCAATACAAGCTGTTCAGGTAGTGTATCATGTTAACATAATACTTCAGGACAACTATTACACCAGCGACTACTTTAAATAAAATACATGGAAAGGCTATGCAACTTTAAATGGAAGACAGATAACTTTCTCTAATATTTCAAACTGTTGGCATAAACATTTTGACTAAACATTTTTAATGATTTAGTGTAATTTTAATTCATTTCATTTGCATGAATTAAAAATTTATTTTTTTATCTTTAAATAACTACTTAATAATTATAATTAATTCATAAAATGCAGGCCAGCCATTACAGAACTTGATCTTACATTCTCCTATTTTAAGCTTTTTATTCCTTCCTCTACAGTTTTTGTTTCCCTGAAATTGAAGGTATTAAACATCTACAGAAATAAACGTTTGTAGAAAATTAACTGTCAAGTGCTACATAACTACTGTTTTGTACTACTAAGCAATAAGAAAACTAATAAAAACCTCTTTATTCCTAGCAAGAGCATGGAGAACATTGTCGTACGAAGCAAATATCAACATGCGGTCTGCTGCCAAACATGTAATGTCCTGTGGCAAAGCATTACCTGTTAATTAAAAGAAAAGTTCAACAAGTTTCAAGTTCATCACAAAAGAGAAAGCCTGACAGTATACTTATCTAGCTTGGTGACCCACCAAGAAAGCTCTCCTGTTGAATGTTCTGAAGAATTTCTTAAGAGAAATGCACACACTTCAGATGAGTGCAATTATTACTATAAATAAGATCACACTGGTAACAACAACATATGTAATGTCAGATTGATAGATCACAAGGTGGTTCTTTTCAAAAACACTTAACACATTAGTGAATTATCACCATAAGTAAAGGCACATGTTAACTTCACGAGGGCTTATAAAGAAGTTATCCCAACATAACACTTCTGCAGTCTGTCAGAGAACCACAGACTACCAGACTACTACACAGATGACAAAAATCAGTCTTTGCATTGGCAATGTCTACTAGGTTAAACCACTCCGCAGATCTGGAAGTTAGTGTCCCACTCCTGCACCCATTTTCTGACCACAGCTAAAGACACTGGGAATTTACTGCTCTAAGAATACACCTCACAGGTTCAGAAAGAGTATCTATTACTATCATGATCTACTACTTTACTAGCTCACTAGATAAAAGAGTCAAAGCTCCATACCATGTTGAGAAGCTGCTAGTGTGGTCCTAAATGACAGAAAACTGAAAAAAAATAATCTAGGGAAAAATACTTTCAATCTAGGGAGATACAAAAATGCAAATCATAGCGCCTAACAGTTGTACAGGGAAAGACCAGATCAAAAAATCAGTCACTGTGGGAGTACGCTAAGACACAAACTTACATGATCACACAGCAGCCTTCCCCACAATGTTGCTTCCTATTATGAATCATTACCAGATACAAAGAATCCTGTACCCTTTGCTGTACTGTAGCACAGCTGCAATGGAAAGAACTAAACTAAGAAATTAAAAAACCTGCACCTTCTGAGAGATTTCATTTGTTTGAACATGTTAAGACATTTTCACATGCAAGTCTGCTTAGGCCAAGACCGTTTTAAGCATATCTCTATTAAAAAGTTTAGAGCACCAACCACATAACATAAATAAATCAACAACACTGTACAAAGAGACACATAATTTATTTTTCAATCACAACTTTGTAAGTAAACTTCTCAATTTCTCAAAAAGCTTAAATGATTATGTCTGTAAGAAGATGTAGTCCACTGAAAAGGATTTCACAGAATAAGCAACTCTTTTACGATTTCATAAGCTGAAAACAGAAGTTAGATTAATGTAACTATTCACTGCTGATCTTCTAAATCTAGTCCTGGTTGTGTGACAGTTATTTATTCTCATGTTTATAGGTGCTCTGCTAATGAAAAGCATTTTGCTTTATGAGGTCTGTGTAAAAACTTTGTGGTATACAGAAGTAAAAACTACTTTTCAAGACAGCACACATCTCACCGAATCTTCTGAACGTCTGCTGAAAGGGCCTCTGGAAATTGTCTGGTTTAACCTCCCTAAACCCGGATTATCACCCATACTAGATTGGGTTAACTGCAGCTATGCCCAGTTGACTCTTGAAAACCTCTGGGGAATGAGATAGCTCAAGATCCACACTGTACTGCCGTTTCCTCCCAGAAAGGGACATTTTTTTCTAGCCTCCACTGTGACCCACTCAAGCTGCAACCTGTGGCTGTTACTCCTTGTTACTCTGTCTACCATCACCACCCTCAATGCAGCGCCCCCATCTTCGTAACTACCATTCAGGCAACAGGCTGCCTCTAGGTCACCCCTTATTTTTCCCTTTGCAAGACTAAACTAATCCAGTTACTTCAATGTCTCTTCTCATACTGTGTGCTGTAGGCCCCTGACACTCCCCAGTTCCTCAGCATCCCTCCTGAAAGAGAAAGGGGAGCAGTGCTGGGGGCAGAACTGCACTAACTGGGTGTCGCAGTCCAGGCACGGCCTCACCAGCACGAAGTAGGGGAGAATAACAGCCTTCCCTGATCTGCTGGCTGCGTTCGTGACACAGCTCAGTACACAGCCTGCCTTATTCAAGCTTACTGCATTGTTGGTCCACATTCAACCTGGCACCAGCACAGCCCCTGCTCCTTTCAGCAGGATGCCGCGCAGGCAGTCAGTTCCTGGCTTGTTCTGTCCCAGGTGCAGGATTCTGCACTTGCCCTCGCTGAACTTGCTGAGGTTTCTGTTGGCCCAGTCCTAGCATTTTGCAACACCTTTCCAGACTGAAGCTCTGCCATTCTGGGTGTCAGCTACTCCTCCTAACATAGTATTATCTACAAATTTTTGCTAAGAGTGCAGGCCACCTCATCCTTCAGGCTGTTGGTGAAGACGCTGAGCAACGTAGGCCCTGCTGTAAACACACAGGGTGCTACGCTTTGTTACCAGGTGCCAACTGGATGTCAAGCCATCAGTTAATATCCTGTGTATCCAGCAGTCCAGCCAACTTTTAACACTCCCTGAAGACTAGCTCCATCCACACCTGTTTTACTCCTGTAAATATTTTCCCCCTATAAAACAGCCTTCTAGTAACCACAAAAATAAACAAACAAAAAAGGGATCTGGAATTGACAGTTTTGTTCACTGCTCTCTCCCTTAAGGCCTAGGGGTGTTCTTGGAAGAACAAGATACCAAGAACAGGAGGTTCACAAGGTCTGTCACTAAGAGAACGAAGTTACAGTTGCAACAGTAGTGTTCCTTCCAAATTGATATCTGATATTTCTAAGACTCCTTTCAGCGTGTTTCAGTGTAAATATTAGTACATAAAATTAATTTTCCATTTTTGAGTTGAAAATCAAGTGCAGATATCAGATGTGTTAAAAAAAATAATATTAGGAATGAACAATCTGTGCATACTTACTCACAGCAACAATACCAAGCTTCTTCACCTGCAATGAAAATATTAAAAAGGCATTTTTAGTGATCTGTTGCAATGCATCTGCTATAAACAGAAATTCAAAGTTCTAGGAACCAACTTAGAGGAGATGAGAAATTTGCATGCCTCGCAACACAGAAAAATTATGAATGTTAGTTTACAACAACATCTACAGGAAAACCCACAGACAGTAGATCAATAGGAATGGGGCAACGTATTTGCCAAAAGACCACTACTCAGCAACATTAAGTTGTGCTTCTTCATACACTTTACCCTAATGCACAGGAAACTAAACACATGTTTAGACATCCTGGAGAGGTCAGGCAACCTTGTTTTCACCTAGTCTCTGCTTCTACTGTGTTTGTACTACAATCACACCATATTACTATCCTAGCTCTGTTCACACAGAATTTGCTTCAATTACAGTCATCTTTGCTCAGTGATGATCATTACTATTTTGGTTCA
This sequence comes from Tetrax tetrax, assembly GCA_009806455.1. Lineage (NCBI taxonomy): Eukaryota > Metazoa > Chordata > Aves > Otidiformes > Otididae > Tetrax > Tetrax tetrax. The sequence continues at coordinate 479,650 of WHYT01016511.1, read as the reverse complement.
GAGTCTGTGGAGACAACTGACCAGATCGAACAACAAAACACTACCATAAAAGCACAGAAAGATCTATGCTGTCTGCACTCTGCTGTTCACTATAATAACTCGATTCAGTTCTGTTCTGTTACTATCTCTATACACTGAAAATGCTTTTATCATACAGCAAGAAGCGAGTCAGTATCACAGGCTTTCGTCTTGCAGAACTGAATTACCCTCATCTGCTTCCACACGGGAGAAGTTTTAATACGCAGCCCTCAAACGCCAAACCGCTGCTATCCAAACCACAGGTGAGCCCCTAGCAATAGAGAGAAAGCTTCAGCATCTGGGCGCTCCTCTGCCCCATGGACGGGCCGTGCTGCACCCGCCGGGGTTGCCCATACGGCTAAACCTGCCTGTTCCGGCCTGTTTCACCAGCAGCCTCCCTTCCTCCCAGCCGGGAGCAGGCGAGCAGCCCCGACTGCCGCCGAGGCCTGCTACCGGGCCGCATGCTCCCGCCTCACGACAGCGTGGTCGGGCGGGGAGGGGGGAGTGGGAAGGGAGGAGGAGGAGGAGGAAGAGGAGGAGGAGGCAGAGTGCCCGGTCCTGCGCGCGGCCCCGGCCTCCCCACGGCCCAAGGCCGGAGAGCGGCGTGGCGGCCCGGCCGGGGAAAACCCCGTGTGTGTGTGTGTGGGGAGCGGGGGGGCCGCGGCAGGTACTCACGTTGTAGGTGTGGATGCTGCGCCCGACGGCGGTGGCCAGGTAGAACTCGCGGTGGCGGCCGTGGTAGCGCAGGACGTGCGGGACGTGCCCGCTGAAGCGGCCGAGCACACGGAACCCGGCGAACAGCCCCCCGCCCTCCCGCGCCATGGCTCCCCCACGCGCCCGCCGTCCCTCCGCAGGAAGCGCCCCCCCCTCCCGCTTCCGGCTGGCCCGCCCGGCGCTCTTCCTCCTCACGCCCGGCGTGCGCCGCCGAAAGCGCTCCCCGCTGGCCTCGTGGTTCCGCTGCCCGCCGGCGCGGCGCTCAGCCCCGTGCGGGGCTTGGCCCCGCAGCCCCGAGCCGGGCGCGGTTTGACCGGCGAGGCGGGGAGGGCAGCCCAGGGCACGTGGCGGGCCACCACCTCCTCGCAAACACTCCCCACAGTCACGACTGCTCGGTTTTGGTGTTTTGGTTTTTTTTTTTTTTT
>WHYT01016511.1:426886-478341 GCA_009806455.1 Tetrax tetrax | reverse complement strand
CGGCTCTGCCTGCGAACCATCCGCGTATCTTGGGAACCGCTCATCACCTTTGCGACCGTGACACCGTCTTCAGCGTCGGTGAAGCATTAGACAAGCGACTTTCAGTCCTAGGGGGTCTGCAAGGCGCCGGGAAGGGTCGGGTAGCGCTCTGGCAGCAGCCGCCCGGGCTCCTGCTCTCCGTCCCTGCCAGTCCCAGCTTCAGCGAAACACATTTTAGGAAGGTCGCCGGAGGAGAGTAGGAGACAACTTCCCCGTCCTGTTTCACATGCACCGGTTTACTAAACTAGCCAACTCCCGGCTTTGCTAATCGAGATTTTTCAGAAAGCGGTTGCCGGCGGTCAAGGGTAAAATCGTGGAGGCAGTTGCCGTCCCGACAGTTTCCCTCCGATGCCACCAGAGAAACCACCAACCTCGTTTTCAAAGGTCGTCTGCGGATCCAAAGTGTTTAGGAGATCCTCTTCTATCTTGTCGTGGTCACAGAGGCTGAAATTGTAGGTGGAGCCCCGCGGTAAATCGGCGATCTGAAGAAAGATGACCAAGCCACAAAAGACTGCGTGAGAAAAAGCCAAAGGTTAATTCTCCGGCACCGCTACGTGACCCGACAAGGCACGCAGAACAGATCTGAAGAGAGGGATGCCGGTGCTTCGGGAGCACTAGAAAAAGGGGTTGGTTACCCTTGTGATTATCCATGGTTGTCTTTACACGTCGTTTTTTTCCCCTGCTGGGCTTCAAATCGTGGCTGGCTTCATATATGTACCTGTACGCCTACGGAAATGAAGGTTTCCAATTCCATAACCGGGGCTCATTTGGACGTCTCATGCACCTCTTTCCAGAACTGTAAATAATAATCAGTTGTGTCACTGATTCGAAAAGAAAGACGGGCTTAATGAATAACGATCAAACACAGCATCAAACCCCAAAACACAACAAAAGAAAGCAAAAAAAAAAGTCCGCAACATCCAGTTTCGCGCCAAACAAGGGTGAATAGCCCTCCGTGTGACTGCGTGGGGTCCACCTTCAGCGTGGACTGTTGCCGTAAGACGCGATTTTTCTCCCAAAGGCGAGAGAAAACGCTTCACCTGCGGACAGACTGCCCAGGGGCGGACGCTCATACTCTCCATCGTGAGGTCGCAGGGGCATCTGCTGTGCGCCGATTTAACACGGGAGCGGGTGGGGGGTAGTGGTCATTTCCCTGTGCTGCCTATACCTTTTTTATTTACTTATTTATTTTCTCTTGAAGGTGAACGCTTTACCTTACAAACCACTTTCCCCATGGAACCCTTTCTCTTGCGCAGGCTGCGGGGAGAGCAGCAGAGGGACACTTGTTCGGCCGTGGGGACAGGGTAGCTGGCACGGCAGCCGGCTGGGGACCGGGATGCCCGGGACACCAGGGGCCAGGCTGCTCGGGACACCGGGGAGTGGGATGCCTGGGACGTCGGGGGAGGAGAGATGTCCCCACTGTCTCCCTCGCCCCGAGGAGCCCCCCGAGTGCTTTCTCCGACGGCGGCCGGCACCGACACCTCTGCCACGGCCCCCACCAGGCATTTCCCGGTCCCGCCAAAGCCGTACCGGGAAAGTGGCCTGGCAGCTCCCGCGGAAGCCCCGGCTGGGTCGGCGCGGACCCCGAGGGGTCGGCGGGGCAGTGGCGGCGGGGTTCGTACTGCCGAGCCACACCGAGCCGAGCCGCACTGAACGGAGTCTGCCGCCTTGCCGCGGGCACGCCTCCTTTAAGCCCGGCCTCAGCTCGGTTTCAGAGAAAGTTCGTGTTCGTTTTCGGGGAATGCTGCTCCTGCGTGAGTCACTAGGGAAACCCAGGAGGACTGCCGCCGCCGCGGGAGAACGGGCCTTTACGTCCGGCCCAGCCGGGGACTAGCCAAAGCGGATTAATCATCCCTGCGTGACCGCCCGCTGAGGTGGGGTTTCCCCCCGGGTCTGTCTCCCCTTTCTCTGTCTTTTCTTCTTCTCGAGCTTCGCCTCCCAGCCGGCTGCTGCCTGCCGCCCTGTCCGGGGCTGGAGTCCTCTGACTCTGTGACTGTGTGTGGATATAAATTTAGTTCTAGCCCAAACCGGCGTTTTAAAACCGATGCCTGAAAAGGCTACCGCACTAACTGAGATGGAGCTGCAGAGCAGGTCAGCTGAGCTTTAGCTGCCCTCGGGTAGCCCTTAGCACTCGACAGGCTCTTACCAGAGTCCTTCCCTGCATCACTCTCACAGTTGTGAAACAAACCAACAAAATCTCAGTTTCCTAGAGAATGTCCTGTTCTCATAGTCCAGAAGCTGCTGGCGCTCTCTTAACTTGCAAAGCCGCATGCTTTCATCTTTCTCCGGAGCTTTCTATCTGATGTTGCTAATGGGCTTCATAACAGCTAGTAAATGCAATTATTCTAAATAGATTAGTGTTTCTTGTTATACAGCTGCATAAACAAAGATGCACCCCAACATGAAAAAGTCACTTTAAGTGAGTTTTATTGTATTAATGAAAACCAGCAGCGTAACTGACAAAAAACCTATTCCTGAATTCAGAATAATACTGATCTAAGGAAGGAATTCAGGACCAGGGACACAATCTTTTTTACTTTCCATTGTTCATTTGACTTTACTGAACGGGACACAACCCAGTGAATAGTTAAATGAAAGTGTTTATTTGTCCTTACTAAATCCTGTGTATAGGTAAAGGGTGCAAACTTATTTTAATGCAAATATCACTGGGATGCAACTCCTTTCCACCACTATTACTATGCGCATGCTTTTATTTCCAAAGTTTTGTCTCTGAAGACAGCAGTAGAACAAAGTTGCAACAGACACTGGCGATAAAATCAGATCAGTAAATGAAAAATGCATTTTTTTAAAGGAAGCAGAAGTGTACATTGCTCCAAAAGACAATTCAAAACATGCTTGTAAGTAAGTTCAAATGAAAGACTATTAAGAAAAAAGGAATCAACTTACTTTAATAACTTTTTTTTTGTTTATTGAAAGTTCTATCATAAACAGCATTTCTCAACAACTTCGCTAGTCTCTTAATTTCCACGCAGCAGCAACCTCAGAAATGGCAAATTATGATTAAATATTTTAAAGTTTGCTGGCTACGTTAACTTCTTCAGACATTCAGGTTCAATTATGACATATGTATCAGAGAGGTACGGGAGAAAAAAAAAGGGGAATATAGAAAAATATGTCCATTGTAATAACTACATAAATACAAAACTTTAAACTTTTACTTGATTCAGCCATAAGAATGCTAAGGCCTCTCACTTCTGACAGCAGTTTTGGACCTGAGTGGTTGGCCAAATTTGAGGTGTTTGGATGTGGTTTCCATTAAGAAATTATTTCCGTTAAGAAACCACTTATAAGATAAACAACTCATGACAAGGCATTTTTCTGACAGAGCTTTATACTTACAGTGCACCTTTTTTCTTTCCTAGTCCCTGCCGCCTGGTTGCCTTGAAGACCTCACATTTGTGATCATGCTTGATCAGGAGAAAGATGGGTTTGAAAAAGCTGTGAGTCAAGATGGTATTTGTGCAGGTGGGACTGCTGCCAGCCCTCACGAGGAGAGGAAGAGTTTGAAGCCAACGAGAAGCCACTGACTTTGGTATGTATTTCTGATCAATATTATTATGTTACTGGCGTTATAGTTTGTCAGTTTGAATTGTATTTGCTGGGCCAATTTTTGATGGTTGCATCTTGGTACATTGCAACTGAAAGGCAAACTATACTTTTTTTTTTTTTTTTTTTTTTTTTTTTTTTTATGTATGAGTAATATATTCCCTCCTAAAATACCTCACTGCTACGGAAATGCCTTCATATCCAGGATGTTTAACATAATTACACTTTGGATATGCAGGGTTTGGAATTTCTTAAATTGTGAAATGATGTGCTTGGAAAGGAAAGGTGAGGGGAGATGATGATTACCAAAGGGAAGGTAGGGAGGTGGGAAGGAAGTGAGTATATGTCACAGGCCCAGTGCCCAGCACAGGCTGCCCCGGGGCAAGGCAGATGCACAAGCCTGTCTGTGACCTGCCCACCCTTCCCAGCAGCCACATGGGCAGGAGATCCTCCATCATTCTAGGCAAACACTGCTCAGGTTTCCGTTTTCATGCATCAGGCTGTGGCTGGAGTGTTCCCTGCTGGCCCCTCCACAGGTGCAGAAGGCACCTCACACTTCTGTGGTGCCCAGATCTGCATAATCACTGATGGCAGCACCCAGCTGGCTAAACAAAACCAGCCTGTCTATAGCAGCTTGGGTGCGTGAGTGTCACCATCAAGAAACCTGTATTCAAGTAAAGATGAATATGATGTTAGAGATAGCCTTCATGCACAGAGCATGGAGCTAAAAGCTCAACAGCCTTACATTTTTTGATATGTTTTTGTTAAAAGTTTTATTTCAGAAAATGATGTAATTTTTTTTTTTTTTTTGAAATGCCATCATTTCCAACATAATGGAAATTCAGAGTATTGGCTACATTTTTTTCCACATTCCCATCTGATGCCTGATCCTCACTCTTCCTGGCTGGTTGTCTCTATGCACGTTTAGGAGCTTATCTTCTCAAACGCAAGTGGTAGCTAAATACTGGTGATGACCTCCACATGCCACTTGAAAGATATGTACGTATTCCCATCAGGAGCACTTGAGGTTGGTTGGTGGCTGACAACAAACAAAACAGCTCTGAGAGAGTATAGCAGCTGTTGCCTTTGGTACTCAGCTTCTCCCAGAGACCAAAAGACATGCTGACAAAACACAGACGTATGTCCACATTATTGGAAAGAAATATAACCCTTTTGATCTCATAGGCTGTGACCATGGTATTTATTTGGGTAGCTGCTGACTAGACCATCAGCACATAAGCAGGACTCAGGTATGTGGGTCCTGAGATGAATACAGAATACTTTTCTTCCCAGCCTCCCAATGCTGGCGGCTTCTATGTCGCGCATAGAAAACCCCAGGTTTGAACACCAAGGTGTCTAAGTCTCACACATCAACAGCTGGCACATCTTTTATTTTAAGAACTTCATAGAGACCTTAACATTATTCTCAGGACTGCTTATTTCTAAAATTAACTTCCTGTCTCTTTAGGAAAGCAAACATCTATCAGGAAGAGAAACTTCAGCACCAGGAGCCAGACTGATGGCCACCTTGCTTTGGCAGGATCCAGTCTCTCAGCTGAGGTTGACAGCTGACTAATCACAGCAGCGAGGATCTGTTAGTCTCTGCACAGGTCAGTTGTTAGAAGGAAGAAAATAAACATTTCCAGAGGAGTCATACTGATTCATTGCCAGAAGAGGACCGCAAAGACTCAGCACACTTGCAATTAATAGTAAGGCCCTTAAGGCACGGTGGTTTGTGGGTTGAACACCTTTGTCCCTACTGTCCTACGCACTGCCCTCCCCTGTTCTCTTGCCACCTCCATTTAATTTGTCAAATTATGTCTCCGCATCTCCAACATAAGCCTCTGAGTCTTCTACTCTTCTATTCTTATCAAGTCCCGATCATTTTCCAAGTTCACCCGTAAATGCTTATTTTTAAGGTTTTGTGTTTCCTAGGTAGCGAAGAGTCTACCTGCTGTCAAACTTGCTTTCTCCTAATCCTCATCTTTTGAGATTCCATGAGAAGCTACAAACAAATGTCTGAAGACATCAGTTGCATCTACTCTGGTTCACAAATGCTAAAATACCAGAATTGTAACCATGTCACGATTTTGTGAATTCTCAGCTCATCTGAGTTGAGGCTATTCAGATACTTTAGTCTTCCACGTTCATACCTTGTTAACATGTTTAACTTTCTATGAAGTGTAGCTTGCATTTCCCAAATTAATGAGTGGCCATTACAAAAGTGCTGCGATCTTTTTTTACCGTTTTCTTTCAGTAGTACTCCAGTTTAACTCTGCTATTCTTCTCTGTCAAATTTAATATACTTACACTGTAACTCACTGTCTGTACACATTGAAATGTAGTGGTTGAGGAGAAATTGAAAAGACGCATATGGAGGACTCTGATCAAGTCCAGTGTGCATGCAGAATCTGAAAAATGGAAAACATCACTTCAAACTCTAGCTTCGAAGACACCACATTTAGGTAGGTAGGTCAGAGATTTTCCAGCTAGCTCCGATCAGGAAACATCAGTTCCCTATATTTGAAATATTTCACCAATTCTCTAGGGTCTGTCTCATCCAATAATTATTTCAATAGAAACCCAGTTGGATTACGGATCTGTTTTTTTTAAGGGAGAAACCCTCAGGCCCTTAATCAGCAAGGTGAATTAAAAACTCTTGAGTTCTTGAGAAAGTCTGTCTCACTGCTGTTTAAAGCAGTGAAACTGAAAGGACATGCTTGTCCTTGATCAGTCACTGGATCCACAACTTCTGGAGAAGCTGATGAATGATATATATACAACTGGAAACTTTGATCGCTAAACAACACTTCATTTTTTTCTGACAGCTGACAATCTTTAAAAAAAAACAGTAGCCTGTTCCTTGTCCTATATTTGCTCTTCCATGCACTTTGTTGCTTGCTTTAACTTTATGCTATGACGATTTTATAAAACTTTTCTCAACATTTCAGTTGCACACTGTTTAACAGGAATATAATCAGACGAACACTGCTATGAATTTCACATTGTCATTGTAATTAAAGGATACTGTAAAAAACCCATAAATTTGTAAGATTTTTTTCCTCATTTCTTCATCAGGTATTAGTAAAGTAAGTAAATAATTGAAATTGCACTTAACTCAATGAGAAGATAAGCTCTAAATTAAGTAGTAATAATACTGAGATATCATATTCACTATGGGGTGCAATGTAACCTTAGTATTACAAACAGTTTGCTACAAAGCAGCTTCTTATCCTGCCATTCTTGACTGCAGTGTAATGTTGACAACCTTGTGACTTTATGCTGATTCGGTAAAAATTCAAAGCAGGTCTAGCCAGTGCTAGAAGGTTCACATCAAAATGGGGTTAAGCTGTTGTATTTCTAGGGCTGCAGGAATGATCAGAATTAAGCTTCTTCATAACCAACTGATCAGCTTCATACCCTATTGCTTTACTTTTTGTTGAGGAACCAGGCATTTAGCTGAAATTTATCTCCCTCTACTCTCAAAAAGAGCAATGTGTCATAAATCTACTCTATGTAAATACTGCTGAATTATATTTTCGCAGGAAAGATTGCCAAGTAGAGTAATGGATAGATGCAGTACAGCCTCAGGGAAAGCAAATGGAAATTCCTGCTAACTAGAACCAAGAGGATGTCTAACTCTCACTTTACTCCTGGTTTAAAGTACTTTCACTTGGGACTACAATCCTCAATGCTGCTGCTCAACTGTTGCATAACCCAGGCACACTCACTCCCTACAGGAAGCCTTCTACCCAGAAGTCTTTATTGAATAACGTCCCAAATAATGTCCGAAACTCCTGGTATCTCATGGCCTTGAATTTGCATTTGGTGCTGCAAACAACCCATGGTCTAAAGACAGCCCAGGGAACACACAGCACATGGCAGCATCTTACAGGACATGGTTTTGGACAGCCCTACTTGACAGCCTGAGAGAGCTGGAGGAACACCCGCGCTGAAAGCACAGTAGTTTGTCTATTTGTTCCTGCCTTCACGGCTCCCTCCCTCCCTCGCCAGCCCAGGAGCCGAGAGAGCCAGGCTGCCTGCCCCACACCCAGGGAGGGCAGTGGCGTTTCCCGCTCACACTGGAGGCCGGAGCAGCTACCTCCCCTCCAGAGGTGGCAACTTCTTTGTGGAGACTGGAGCCTGCAAACGGAGCTTTTGTCTCCTGCCAAAAACCCCACCTCCCACTGCTACTTCCTACACTAGCTGGCCTGGTAGCGTGCTCCAAGATACAGCTATCTGAAAAGCCACTGGAGTATTATATTGGATAAGGTAAGCTGTAGCTTGTGTGAGGCTAACAAAGCTGGAGTCTGGATAAAATATATGTATCCATTTCACCTTATTCACGTATTACACCCTGCTCAAAGTTTCAGGTCCTTGCCAATCCCTGGGCATGCACCGTGTCTCTGTGCAAGCCCTGCCAGCCAGCCCCAAGCCAGTCCCCATGCTCCAGCCCTTCCGCTGGCAGCTGCATGCTCTCTCAGCCCTGCTGCTACCCAAAAGTCTGCTTTCAGATACCTTAGATGTCTCCTATCTCTCTATCTTTAAATTTCCTCTTACTTTTCTGCTCATGCCATCTGTTAGCACAAGTCAGACTGGGTGAAGGGTAGAGGGCAGGGGACATTGTGGTTTTTGCACCCAGGCTGTGCACAGCAGATTTTATTTTGGAACTACTCCCATAGATACTGAAATCTATCGTTAGTCCTTGTCTCCGGTATAATTCTCCCTTTTATGATATTTTTTTCTCCTCAATATTTTCCAATAGTCAGAAACACTCAGGAAGTTAATTACAGTCTGGTTCAGGTACACAAGAATGTCAACAACTAAAGCTCCTTAAACCAGAAGTTTGAATGTGGGTTTTAAATACTTCAACCCCCTCCCTTGCTGAGTGCTGATGGTGTCATACTTTGTCTTCAGCATTAGAGCAACTCTCACAGTGTGATTCAGCTGCTTCTGAACTATTTCATTCACTAATGGTGCAGAGAAAATAGCTATAGACTTAATTTAAAAAAAAACAAAACAAACTTTCCTGGTATTTAATACATTATCTGTTAAATATATTTAAGTCTACACAGTTATTAGCTCGAGCAGCATGAGCTGTGGCATTTTGTACCACTTCCAGAGGGCAAGTTTTGCACACAACTTTCCCGTAATGAACAGGTAGAAATACCCAGTCATGGGGGATCTCTGTATAAGAGCTATTGGAAGGTCAGTTTCAAAAACCTGATTTTCCAACAATTTTCAATCTTTTCCTAACCATTTTGACATATCTGAACTAATTGTATGTACCGAAGAGTCTCGTGAATTTCACTAATTCTTGTGAATTTTACAAATCTAACTACTTTCAGTAATTGGCATCTGTTTAACTAATAAAATCTAATGCAAATAAAGAGGGCCAAGTGTTTTACTGTCCAACTTTGATGATTTGGTTTGCAGTTACTGGTTTAGAGTGCTCTATTCTGACTTCTTCTCAAGTTTGTTCATGTTTTCTTGTGGTCTTTTCTGGCCAGCATTGCATTTATCTAAACTACTCTTTGTATGTCTGCATGGTTCTCAGGCTCCCAAACCATATTTAATGTTTCCAAAGCTCCAACAAAGCCATGGGCAAGAAGAAAATCCCCATTTCTAGCCCCTCTTTTGAACACAGATATGGATTCTTAGGGTTCAGAGCAGTTGTCTTCCATCACATACATTGGAAAGTACTTATTTTTCTTCCCTGCTGGTAGGAGGAAAATCTTTACATTCCATGACAGGTTGCATAGCCTTCCAAAAGGATTTTGTCACTGATCTTTCACAGCATCACAGCATCATACTTTGCAAGTGGCAATCTTCTTTAAAATATTTGCTGAAATCTGGAAAAAAAAACCAGAAACACAAGTTTCCTTATACCCTCAACTCTAATATGTAATTAGATTTATTTTCTTTCTCCATTTAACACTTGTGAAAATCAGATGGCTAGTGGATCTCAAGACCACCCTTGTGGTCCAATGGTATCCTGGGCTACATTAGGCAGAGGGTTGCCAGCAGGTCAGAGGAGGTGATCCTTCTCTTCTCAGCACTAGTGAGGCCACAGCTGGAGTACTGTGTCCAGTACTGGGTTCCTCAGTACAAGACAAACACGAACATACTGGATAGAGTTCAGTGAAGGTCCATGAAGGTGATGAAGGGAATGGAGCATCTCTTCTAGAAGCAAAAGCTGAGTGAGCTGGGACTCCAGGCTGAAGAAGAGAAGGCTCAGGGGGATCTCATCAATGTATATAAATACCTGAAGGAAGGGTATAAAGAGGACAGAGCTAGGTTCTTCCCATTGGTGCCCAGTGAAAGGACCAGAGGCAGTAGACACATACTGAAACACAGGAGGTTCCCTCTGAACATCTGGAAACACTTTTTCATGGTGAGGGTGACTGAGCAATTGCATAGGTTGCCCAGAGAGATTGTGGAGTCTTCATGCTTAGGATCATAGAATAATAGAAGAATTTACGTTGGAAAAGACCCGTAAGATAATTGAGCCCAACCATAAACCTAACAGTGCCAAGTCCACCACTAAATCATGACCTGAAGTGCCATATCTACTTGTCTTTTAAATAGGTCCAGGGATGGTGACTCATCCAGTTCCCAGGGCAGGTTGTTCCAATGCCTGATAACTCTTTTGGTGAAGAAATTTTTCCTGATACCCAGTCTAAACCTTTCCTGGTGCAACTTGGGGCCATTTCCCCTTGTCCTATCACTTGCTGCTTGTGAGAAGAGACCAATACCCACCTCCCTACAACCTCCTTTCAGGTAGCTCTCCTCATCGTCCTTTTCTCCAGACTAAACAACTCCAGTTATGTGAGCCAGTCCCTTCACCAGCTTTATCGCTCTTCTCTGGACGTACTCCAGCACCTCAATGTCTTTCTTGTAGTGAGGGGCGTGAAACTGCACAGAGTATTTGAGGTGCAGCCTCACCAGTGCCAAGTACAGGGGAACGATCACTTCCTTACTCCTCCTGGCCATGCTGTTCCTGATACAAGCCAGGATGCTATTGGCCTTCTTGGCCACCTGGGCACACTGCTGGCTCATGTTCAGCTGGGTGTTGACCAACACCCCCAGGTCCTTTTCCACAGGGCAGCTTTCCAGTCAGTCTTCCCCAAGCCCGTAGAATTGCATGGAGTTGTTTTCACCCAGCTGCAGGACCACAGTTCTGTGATTTTGAAACTCAACACACCCTGAAAATGGTGACTTCTTTTGAGTTCATGACATATTAGTTTATGTCTTTTAACTGATTTTGACAGTTGTCATCTTAGTCCTGATCACAACACAGACCTACAAACCTGATGCTTCACTCTAGCAGAGAAATCAAAAGTGCTTGGGCTACCCACCCAGGCTGTCAAGAGTGGGACAGAGACCTTTAAATAGCAAGTTCTACTTGTCTTAGGACTCAGACAATATCCCTTTGAGGGGGACCAGAGTGTCCAACATCTTTTGGGCTGAGTAGAATAAATTACTCAGATCCCCTCATCTAACAGTACATTCAAACACCATCTGCTGCTTCTTCCTGCTCTGCACTTCTCCAGCATGAATGCTGGCCTGATGGGCAAGCTCTGTTCAATTGCATTTTGAGTTCGCCTGGTAAATCAGGCCATCTGAAGAAGAGTGGAGAATTTTAATTCCTCTTTCCAGTTTTTGACTGGTGGGAGGCTCTAACCCCAGCTTCCCCAGCGTCGTGCTTCGGAACTCACCTCCAAGTCAGTGTTACACATCTAAGGGAATCTCGGCTTCAAAACAGGGACCTTGATTTCATGGACTGCCTTTAGGTAGCACTTCATACCAGGCAGTCGAATTATTCTCTCAGGGGCAGGGGTGTAACAGCACTAGTTGAGCTGGCCGCCTGATCAGACTAAGTCAAACTTTCTAAGCTTGGCTTTTTGAGCCCCTTCAAATATTGTAAAATAAATAGAGCGAGAAATTCACAAGCAAAGCAGGAAATCAGAGGCTAAGATGAATCAGAGATCTCAATCTGTTTCAAATGGTTAAAACCCTCCGTTGGTCTCTAAAAAGGACTTCATTATAGATTACACTTCTCTGACAGAGAGAGTATTTGTTGTGTTTTTGGTAAATGCTTTGTTAAGATTGATAAAAGTTGGCAAAACCACTTTAAGTGAATGTAGGTTATGTTGATACAGTGAAACACTAATTATCACAGCAAATAATATTTTTTAAAAATACCATTTTGATGTTTAACTGACCACAGAAATATTTCAGATAAACTTGATAGGATTAAAAAATATTTTCCAGGATACTTTTCCCTACTTACATCTTAGGATTAAATGCAGTTAACTGAAAGTATCGTTTCTCAGCCTTCCTTTTAACTTTGAAGAAAAAAGTGTGTGTCCGAGCAACCACTGGCCTGAATGCAACTATATGGAAGAGAAAGCACACATGTTAAGTATTTAGACACTCTCCATTTCCTACTCTGGGACGGACATCCAAGTATATCATGCTACTGGAAATAAACAAGAAATTTAAAAAGTCTAGACATTGCCTTCCGTCAGTTTCCAGACATGGCTGCTTTTATAGGAAATTAGATTGCGAGTATCACAACTCTTGGATCTGGACAAGACAGCTCATCCCTGAGGTTGTGAAGTCTGCGATACAGTGTTGCTTCATGAGTTTTCTCAAAGTAATTGAGATGAGAAGTTAGAACGTCCTACATCTAACTTTCAAATTCTGCATCCTACGTGTTGGGTTAACAATTTCTGAAGGAGATTTGTACTTTCTTACTCGCAAGGATCAAATCTAATGGGGAATTACTCCGCCTCAGAGAAGAGGACTTCGTTATATTGTTACAGATATCTCCAGATATGGTTCTTAGTACTTTTTTATTTTGTAGTTGCATAGAAGGGGAAAGAAAATGTTGATGACACCATACGTATAGAAATTACAAGATGTCTTACACTCCAGACACTAAAGCACTCAGACGACTGTGTTCAACCCTGCTTGCTAACACCACACAACAGATAAATCAGCTATTTGGAAGGAAAGTTTTTCGGGAAGGCATTTCAAAAGAAAGCATACCATTCTCAAGCTATCATTTGTTAGGAACAGGAACAAAACTAGCCTATAATGAGTCCAGATTATGAAATAACTCTGATTACAGATCTTCCAAAACTTGTGCACAGAAATTGCAAAAGAAAGCATGCCATTTGAACTGTAATGTTTGTTAGGAGTGGAAACCAAATGAGTTCTAAAATAACGGAGATTATAAAATAGCTCAGATTACCTGTACTAAAGGAGTGTTAGGAAGGCATCCATTAATTTCTTCAAAAAGTTGTCTTCAACATAAGATTAATTGAAAAGGTTCTTCATGATATTATTTTCCTTTTTATCTTTAATTCTATGTGAATTTCCCATACTTTTAAATTTAGAAAAGAGCATATCCCATACATAGACTAAAGCCTTGTGGATACATGGAACACGATCTCCTGTCGCAGGTAAGAATTAAACCAGTGGCAAATGCCCTGTTCAAATTCTAATAATAGTTATTGTATTTTAGAAAGTGTCAGAATAAGGCTAACTTCTTATCCAGCGGAAATCAACAGAAGTAGTAGCATAAGGAAGTATATACAAACCATTCCCTCATGACTTATTTCTTGTTTTCTGGGGGTAATACGTCAACTTTCAGTCATGTTTTACTAACTGTCTATCTAAGCAGTATGCTATTAAACTCAATGTATGTGGATGGATATGTACTCTGCGTAAAGGAGAATGGCTCAAGTGCATGAAGTCTTGCTACAAAGATGCTAGTTGAGAGCTTAGAAGTCAGATCCAGAGGGAAGGAGAACACAATGGGTGTCCCTTAGAGATTACTGTATCAAGGAGTAGTGTTGGATGAAGCCTCCCATAAAGAGTTGGAAGAAGCTTCAAGACTGCAGGTCTTGGTCCTTATGAGAAACTTGAACTGCAATAACATCTTCTGGAAGCCACTTACTTATTCCACGTCCAATACATACATATGCAACACATAACATCATTGCTCCTGTGGGCTGCAAAATGACTGTATTCAGTGCTGCTTGTAGTGCTACTTCATAAGCAGTATTTTATCTTATAACTAACTTACAGCTAAGTTGGGTACAGCCATCCAGACTGTAGTGACCTCAGTGTAGCTGCAGCCTATTAGCCCATGTATTACACTTTCAGTCATAGTGAAACCTAGTCCCTGTGTGTTTTGGTTTTGTTATTTACTACAGAGGATGAGAAGCCATGCCCTAAAAGTAATTCTTTGAAGTCGACTTTGGCTCTAAGGCACAGCTGAGGATACAGCTATGGCACTAGTTTAAAGGGTAATCATACTGCGGTTTCTAAGGTGGCTGCAGAAGGTAGCAGGGTTCTTGAGCTGGATCTAACTTAACTGTATTGACTACTTGCAATACCATCGTCACAACATGTGCAGCTACGGCAAAGATGAGGTTTTTTTAAGCACCCACTAAGAATCTAGCGTTGTCAAGGCTACACAACATCGGTACATAAACGAGAGCGTTCATGATTATGTCTGTTTAATTTGAAGAAATACTTTCGGTAAGTTTGATTAGATCACAGTATCAAATTGAAAATTAGGATATTTGCCCTTCAACAGAAATCCATTTTCAACTTCCTAATTAAGCATGAAATAAAATAAATCCAAGTAATATGATGAAACACAGTTAGAAGTGGGGGAAAAAAGAAAGTTCTCCATTCTTCAACAACAGATAAACTTCTGCGTAACAATTTTAGCCCACAAATAGAAATGTCATACAAGCTCCCGCCACAAACCCTCAGGTTTTTTTTTTATTCTACCCTAATCTTCTGATTTTTTTAATGTAGTGGTGGATGAGTGCAAAGAGGAGAGATGACAGCCTGCTGCATGTGGTCGCTGAGGTCATTACTGAATACATGTTAAGAAAAGATGAGCAATGAAAAGGAAACCACAGACTGAATAGCACAGATCTTCCAATAATCACTGTCTCACGTACCTCTGCAAGGCAATATCGCCTTGCCTATGGAGAATGCTGTTTTCC
The DNA here is from genome assembly GCA_009806455.1 of Tetrax tetrax. Taxonomy (NCBI): domain Eukaryota; kingdom Metazoa; phylum Chordata; class Aves; order Otidiformes; family Otididae; genus Tetrax; species Tetrax tetrax. The sequence continues at coordinate 463,702 of WHYT01016511.1, read as the reverse complement.
AGTGGATGTTGGGTACATTTGTGGAGAACAGAGGAAAACCCTGGACAGGCCTAAAGCTGAAGCCATATTTAACACAACATTAACATGAGCTATCTGCAAGCCTCTGATTGAAGAAACATGATCTTCAGCATCAAAAAAAAAAAAACCACAGAAAACTGTTGGGCAGTGGGCTTATGATAGTCTCCCTCTGGAAATATTTGTCCTTTTAGAAGAATGATTTTCAGGGAAGTCCCTTGAGACTTCTCTCCCATTCTGAGAAAGCCTTTTCCCCTGGTGCTGAATCCTGGCGGAAGTTAAAATATTTACCTAGAAAACAGACAGTTAGCTTTTGTTGAAGAAGATTTTAATGTAGGAGCCTGGATAGAATCAGTCTGGAGAGAAGTCAATGGTGAGTGAAGATAGTAGCGTGCTTATCTTCACTCATTTGATGGAACTGCTTACAGCAAGAACGCTGGCTTGTCTCACTGGAGCTGATACTTATCATAACTAAGGGCAAATATAAAGGAATAAGATTATTTTTAAAATGTAAATTTAATGGGTAAGGTTCCAAATGAATTACAACTGGCAGGGATTACAACAGGCAAAGAGAGTTGTTTCTACAAATCTATTAGCAGCTAGTGAATGAGCACATACCTAGTTCTTAAGAAGGGGATATAAATAATGGTGATACTTCATAGTTTGTTAAAATACATAGAGCTAGAACAGCTGTCAAGAGATGATCTTTTAAACCCTTCTGCAAGGCAGAATCAACTATATCTACACTATTTCTGGCAGAGGGCCTGTCAGCATATGCTTGATTACATCAAGCTATGAAAATAACATGACTGTTCAAGACAAGTTTCTGTAGTGCTACTATTCAAATGATGTTTTTTAATGTCTGTGCTATGCCACTCATAGCATAGCTTAAGGCCATTAATTTTTATCTTCCCTGCCTGAGAGAATGAGAACACAACACTGCTTTGCTCTTTGCAGATGTTTTCTGTGTTCTTAAGTGATGTTATTTCCCCTCAGGGTCCTTATATTTGGAGTGAACAACCAAAATTTGTTCAGACTGCTTTTAAAGGTCAGTTAGTTAGGTTTCTGATAATTCATCGTCAACCTTTTTCTTCAACAGAAACTAGACTCAACTTTGCAGCTGAGAGATTATAAATTTCATTTGCCTTTGAAAATGACATCTCAGTTTACACATCACATTATGCTGTTTGCTTTTTCCTTTTCCTGTAGTCTTGCCTTGGTGAATCATGCTCAGTTTTAATAGCATTTTTTTTGCTTTAGTCCTAAAAGTAAAAAGTTAAACTGTGGCTAGATGTTTAATTTAATTGAAATGAAGTGAAGATAATACCAGAGGCCAAAATAAGGAAGGTAATTTCCAAAGTTCTTTAAAAATGAGTATTATGTTTATCACTTTCCTGCCCTCCAGTGTCAAGGATGTTTCAATTCCTTAGAAAAAAAAGTAATACATTTTGGGGATTTCACAAATTTCATAAACATTTCTCCCTTTGCTTTAGAAATGATCCACATTTCCCCCTTCTGAATCTTGGGGTTTTTTTACCTCTTATTTTCAAAATGGGTGCTTGATATGACATTTTCATCTTCAAATTCAAAAGAATTCCATCATTAAAATAGAAGTGTAAGAAGTATTGAAGGAAAATGCCTCAAGAACTGGAAAACATAAGAAAGACAAATTTATAAATGTCCTTGAATACTCTGAGCAGAAAGATAATGTTTAGTATAAGAAGAACCAAACAGGGAGGAAAGTAGGAAGCAGAATGGTCAAGAGAAGTTATGCGTGAAGATAATGCTCTATGATGCTGACAGTCCTCTTGTGAGTTATGATTATACACTTCTAAATTATGGTGTATAATTTGCTTAGGGAATGGACCAAATTCGTATGGCTGTATCTGAGTTTTGAGCTTACTCCCATGGTCCTGGAAGACTGACTCTACTAAAGGCTGCTTTACTTCTTACTTGGATCAACGCTTTTGTATATCCTCATGCCTGTTGCTACTTTGAGAGCTCATCTTGTGTAGCAGGGCAAGACCCCATTTCAGGAAGGTGCTCCATGCATTGTACACTCTTCTGAGCACAGTGTTAGTTAGCCAGGCTTTGTGCATCTTGGTGAAAAATCCTGGGATTCTTGGACATTAGGAGAGAGTGGATAGCCTGGTCCTATCTTAGCAGAGCTGCCTACATGCCAAACTGAGGAAGCTGGGGAGGGTAAATTCCTGTAGTGGGAAGAGCTCCAGAAAAGTTGTGGAGGTGGAAGGACAGAGATCATCCCTCTGCATTTAGCACGAGCTAAACTATGGTCTTGCTAAGACACTTACTACCAACCTCCAACACCTGGCAGCAAGGGGCCCAAGACCAAACCTAATCTCTGCGGGTACTTTTGCCCAGCACAAGCCTGAAACAAGCCCAGGAGAACTGAAAATCAAGATTGAGCTCCATAATGCTGCAATTATTCCATTATCCTGTCTGAAATAATTAATACTTTAGAAAAGTTTACTAGTAACACATCATTTAGAAAATGGATGCTGGCTAAGCTTACTAACCCAGTTTCTGACAGTCAGTGGTTCAAGGACTTCCTCAGCTGGAGACCTCTTTCAGGCAATGACATTCAATACCCTCAGTGAACCTATCCCACCTAAACTGCTCTAAGCCCTGCCTGATTTCATTCCCATTTGGTTTCCATGGCTCTTAAGGCGATTTAGGCCACAGGTTGACTATGCATTTTGTAAAAAATAATTTCCATTGTCTATTTTAAATCTGACACCTGAGAGTTAAATGTTTTGTTTGTTTGTTTGTTTGTTTGTTTGTTTTTAAGAAACAGTGCATATTCAAGCCTTGGTTACCCCTTTTCCCACCTTTTGGGAATTTTGTGAATCACCCTCCACAATGGCCTCTTACTGGTGGAAGAGCTGTTAAGTCTCCTGTCACAGAGACTCCATCCTCTGCTTTTTTTCCATCTGTCTTTCTTCAGTTGAGGGAACTATAACTGGCCTTGATATTCATGATTGTGAATGCAGTTTGTGAATCTATACAATTGCGGAATCACGTTTTTATTTTGTTTTCAGTTCTTTTCCAACTCATGTTACTGAGGCAATTGTAGCTAACAACACCAAGGGAAAGCTTTAGATTAAAACCAGGTGACCCATTGAAAGATATTATCTTATCTTCTTAATAAGTCACAGTATATTATTTGCCTTTTCGAATGCTTCTACATGTTGAGCTAATGGCTCTAACATCTATGATCTAACAATTATATCTAACCTAGCAAACACAGGTAGGGCAGTTTCTTCACATACACATTATGTTTCTTTCATCACTATCAAATGTCACCTGTCATCTTAGCACTCTGTCACTCTGTACTGTGCAAACCTTAGTCAAGCATAAGACTAGTTGCCAGAATTTGCTCTGAAAAATGTCAATTATTATTATACCATTTGCAAAAGTTGTCATCTCACCATTCAACCCTTCCTTTTGGTCATATATGAAAGGATCAACATGAATTCCTTAGTGATCTTACAGAAAATGTCCTTTCATTGTGAAACCTCACAGTTAATTCCTAGCATTTATTTCTCAATATTTAGCTGGCTGTTAATCAATGTTACTCTCCCACACAACTTTGTTTCTTTAAGAGACTTTCACAGGACTCCTTGTCAAAAGCTTTTTGTGAATCTAACAGTGCTGTATGACTGACTCACCTTACATACATCCTTGCTTCAGGGTAAACTAGTACACTGGAGAAGCATGATCCCTTTCACAAAAGCCATGCTCTTTCCTCCCAAGTGTAACGTTTATATCCACTCTCTGCACATTCTCTTCTTTATCACAGTAGTTACAAGTTTACCTGTCACTGCAATTAGTCTTACTGATATTTAGATTTCTGGTCCACTCCTGGAGCCCCGTTTGACAATCTGGTACCAGGCTTGCCACCTGCCAGTCCTTCTCTGCCAGGGCTTATTTGACCAGGAGTTGCACACTGCTGCTGCTATCTCAGGTTTCACATGTTAGTCTTTTCAAATTCTTGGGTCAGTACCAGCTGGACCTGACAGTTTGTTGCTGTTCAGCTTCTCATTCAAAGCAGGTTTTTGAGAAAACTGAAAATTTGTTTTGAGCCAACTTTTTAGACTTTTGCTTTGCCAAAAAATGGCTCTCATGTATGAATCTGCATTAGACAACACTGCAATACTTAACTGCTATGGATTGTTTTACTAGAGCATTCCTTTACATCTTTTTTTTTTTTTTTTTTTTCCCTGTTAATTTCACAGTTTCCTTGGTATGCTTTGAGTTTCCAGAAAAATGAAGATACATTCATTATTTTGTTTTTATGCCTTTAGGTAGTTTTTCTGTTCTTTAGCTGCTTTATATGGGTTTTGTGTCTAACTTCTCAAGAGTTCACTGATGACTCTGCCTCTCATTTGGGCTTAATTTCTGTGTTAAAAAATTCATTGTCTTACAACTGATAACCATCCATTGGCTGTTGAACAGAGTTGCTTTTGTGTGTGCGTGTGGTATCTTTACAGTCCTTGATCTGCTGTACACATTGACTTGGTTTAGTAAATAACATATATCCATGACGCTTGCAAGTTTTTTATATTTTTACCTGTTATTTCCAACTTCCCTCTAACAAGCTTCAATATTTTTATGATGATGAGTGCACCCTCACCCAGCCCATTTAAATCAAATCTTAATTCAGCAGATTTTTTCCCCTCTGGGAGAGCACTGCACTTGAGTGTCTTGTGGTAAGTTCTACAGGAGTCTAATATTTATATATAAAGTCAGGTTGCTTGGGTTTTTTTATAGCTAAACCAACTTTGTTTCTCTTTTGTATTCTCTGGTAAGTTGATTCAAGAGGTCACAATTTACAGAGTCTAAAATTTCAGTCCTTGCATTATAATCCAATATGATATTTCTCTTGTTCACACAGTGGCTCAGGAACAACTGAAGTATCCCATTGCTAAAGTATTTTGTCAATAATATGAAACTTTAGGAGAAGTAAATAATTCAGTAAATGGCCTATTACAACTTGCTCAGTCTTTCTGCTTTATCTACCACCAGATTCTATGATTCTGTGATTCTCTTCTTGATATATAACAGTGTGTAGTTTTAGAAGAAAACCAGAATCTCAGAAACTCTGAGTAAGGAGTGGAGTCATCATGAACCCGTAAAGGTATATCCCAGACTGCCAAGACCCGGCAGATTGTGCTGTATCTTTGGAGCAGCTGCTTTCTATCATGTTAAGAAACACACCAGAGGTATGACAGATTGGTAGTAAGAAATCCCAGTGGATCAAAATCCCATGCTTGAACGGGAATGGAATGATATTAGGGCTGTGGTACTGGCCACTCGACTGGGATGGAAAGAGTAACTGCAACACATTAAGAAAGACCAGAGAGGCTGCTGATGATAAAAGATGAAAAAAGACACATAAAGTAGAGAAAGGCAGTGTCGTAGTTCAGCCCCAATCGGGACCAGACTACGCAGTCTCTCTCTCACTTCCCCCACCCTCCGAGAGAATAGGGAGAGATAATATAAGAAAAATGGCTCGAGGTTTGAGATAAGGACAGGGAGAAATCCTTAAAGTTACCGTCACAGGCAAAACCAGACTCGACTTGGGGAAAACTATTCATTTATTACTAAAACTAGCAGGAGAATGAGACAGAGAACAAGATAACCTCCTCCACCCCTCCCACTTCCCGAGCTTAACATTATCTCTACTACCTTTCCTCCACCCCCCCACCCCGGCCCCGAGCGGCACAGGGGGGAAGAGGGAATGGGGGTTGCAGTCAGTTCATCACACGTTGTTTTACGCCACTGCTTCACAGTTGGGGGAAGAACTCCTCACATTCCTCCCCTGCTCCTTCGTGGGCCCCACCCATACACCACAGTCCTTCATTAAACTGCTCCGGCATAGGTAATCTCTTCCACGGAGTGCAGTCTCTCCAGAACGGCTGTCCCAGTGGGCCCTCCACGGGCCACAGCCACATTCAGGCATCCACCTGCCCCAGTGCGAGGTCCTTCATGGGCTCCAAGTGGATTTCTGCTCCTCCGTGGACCTCCATGGGCTGCAGGGGGACAACCTGCTCCACCATGGTCGTCACCACAGGCTGCAGGGGAATCTTGGCCAGAAGCCACATTACTGCTCCCCCTCCTTTTCCACTGACTTTGGTGTCTACAGCTGTTTCTCTCACAAGAAAAATTCTTCACAACAGGATGGCAGGCGCCTCTCAGAATCTCTTCGCATCATCCATCTCAAACAATTTTTTATGCTGGTTAAACCATGAGAAAACATTTTTAAAACAATTAATGTTCTTCATCTGTAATAATACTCTTTGCTTAAATCTCCAAATCTATTGAAGAGCTACATGACACTCTAAGAAGGTTTTAAAAATGCCAACATTTTGCAGCTACTGGCACTAAAATAAAGTGGGAAGGAAATAAGCGCTTTTGAAAATTCTTATTTCATTAAAAAAACACACTATATTGGACATGACTTTATAGCCAAGCAGCTATGATGTATGATTTTATTGCTGCTTACACTGGTATTTGATGTAGAAGTCTTCAAGTTATTGAAGGTGAGACCCAGAAAGCCAACCCTGTGCAAAGCTACATGACTCCACACAGACCTCTAGCAAACTTCTAGAAACAACATCACTGCACTGCTATGTCACTTTTTGGGATTCTTGCTAGGATGTGTACAATGCCAGCCTGAAAGAGCTGTGCTTTTTTTTTGTTTTGTGTAGTTATACTTCAGCAACATGAAATACTGAGAGTGTCCTTCTGCTCTTCAAGCCTTGGATGGTTTACCTTCATTTATGTGAACTGACTATGCATTTTATCAGTTAATGCTCAAGACCTTGGTCTTCCTAATCATTGGCTTTATTGTTTTTTTTTTTTTCCTAAACGTTGAATGATAAAGAGACTTTCATAGCAGTGCAGTAAAATAATTGGACACCAACTATGTACAACAAGTAATCCATGGTCTGTGAAAAAAGGAACGGCCATAGTGTTAATATTTCCTAGCAGACCTTTATTTGAGTACGTTTCCTGTCCAACAAAGGCCGTCTTTTCTTACGGAACTTTACATTATTCTCACTTGAGGACCTACTGGTATTTGTAGGCTAATCTGGGGTAATGGTTACAGTGGGAACTACTCTGCAAATGGAAAAACTGAGGCAATGTTTAACATAAGTTTAGAAGCAATAGCAGTTCTCAGTACAAATCTGTAGTTGGAGTTTCAAGCTTGTTTGATGACAGAATCCACAAATTCAAAGTCTTGATTCTCTTCCTTTGTGGGTTTTTCTTCTGAACATCTTACCTACCTGAAGATGGATACTCCTGATCATTTGCTAATGGTTCATAGACAGTTGATTTTAAAGTTGGCTTGATTAGTAAACGATAATCAATGTAGCTACTTGAGAAGTGGACAAACAAGGATCCAAATTTCAAGAAAGGAGAAAATTATATAACTCAGTTTCCAGGTCAACCATCAACATCATCGTTGTGAAGTACATGGTTTTTGTGGAAACTCACATGCAAAATTATACAAAATGTAAGAATAGCTGACACAAATTTTGTATCTTAGAGAGTAACAAGAGAAAAGTTTTTGTAATGATGTACATCATGCAGTCTGGAAAAGAGAAAGTCAGGTAGAGACCACTTCCTTTCTGGAAATGAGTAGGAGGAAGCAGCATATCCAGCCTGAGTGTTTTCCTACTCTGTGCAAGCCTGAACAGTATTTCATCTGCATTATCTTAAAAGAACTAGTCATAACTACAAACGTAAAATTAAAGTTCAACATTTTAATTATCAATTTCACAACACGGGATCTGAAAGTGGTTGGTTAATTAGATACAAAGGCTAACAAAAGTGCCTGCATTTTACTCTGTACCTAGCAGGGCAAGTCTGCTTGATTAATGCTATAAGAAAGAAAGTCAACTTCATAGAAATTCTGCAGGAAATCTCTCAAAGTATGTGGGAAGAAGCTGGAAAATTTTTCACTTCAGGAAGAAACAAGCAAATTACCTAAGAGATTTGATGGAGGCCTTAAAGTTATATTGTAAAAAAAAGCAAACCCAAGCCCAATGAAAAAAACATCACACAAACATACAAAGACATTTCTTCTGAGAGTGTTTACAGTGAAATGATTAAGAAATCAATTTGGACGAAGCTCTTTGAAAAATTATCTGTTGAACTGAGCTCAGTTCTGTGATCTGTGACCCATCTTACCATGCTGATGAACATCTGGGAGGATACAAGGAAGTGGGAATTAGTGTTTTTGGAATAGCTTAAGAAATTGTTCATGAAATGTAACACATGGGAAACTGGGACATGGCATCATCATGAGAAATCCAGGAAACAAAATAGTAGAGTAGAGGCAAGTATGAGAATCTTTTTGCAGAAAGGCTGTGAGGCGGTCAAACTAAAAATAATGAAAAAGCTGTTAACAATTACATGTTGTGCATGGGAAAATTTTTACTTCTTTGAATCATGATTATGATCATGTCATAATCAAAACTCAATACTATTCAATATCTCATCAAATTAACAAAAACCACAGCAAAAGGAAATACCAATCAGCAACTGGGTACAGTACAGATCGCCATGGCACCAGCATCATGGGCTCCTGGAGATTGTAATGATGATGAATCATTTCTGTCTTGGTAAGCCAACTCTCAGACCAATTTTTAAAGGTATTTTAAATCAGTTTGAATTCAATTGCTGTTACGCTAAATATCATGCTCTGAAATAGGATCATTACAAGCTTCTAAGCATGTAAACATTAAGGAGCAAAAATCTTGATACTTCACAGAAAGGGACTGAATAATGCTTTGTAATGGCATGGCATCTTCCGTACAAAGAGTTCTAACTTCTGTATTTTTGACAACTGAACTTACATAAACACTGTAAAGAGCCTAGGCAGGGTTACCAAACATCTAGATCTTCTCCGACACATCCCCTCCTGCTCTGGTCTGTCTTTGTGAGCACGCTAGAGCCTGTTCTCCGATGACATCAAAGAGAACTGGTGCTTCTCCATCTCACTGAGAAACAAGTGCACTGTGAGAAGCAAAGAAGAGCAAAATTCTCTTAGGCTCAATCTTTGGACTCAGAAAATTGCTTTTTTTTTTTCAGCTGTTGGTACAACCTTATATAAGTTTTGTAACCTTCCATACATTTTGTAAGTTCATGCAATTTTTCATGTATTCTGCTAAAGAGACAAGTTATGATGCACTCCTATGAATAAGAGAAAAATACCTCCAAATTTTACAAGGAAGAAAATAGTAATATATTAACATTTTTTTTTTTGCCAGCAGCACAGAGCAGATGAGATGCCAAGAACAGTATAACAGTGTAACTGTACCTGGAAGTCTTCTGTTCCTGTGTATGATGTATCCTTTATAAAATGCAGACTAGTCAATATATGTGTTCAGAAAAAAAAAAAAAAAAAGTGCTATCACTCCCTCAAATCTAGAAGCCACAGGAAATGTTTTGGTGGTATGCATCTGTAGCATCTTTTGCTGACAAATGACACTTGTCATTGTCATGCTCTCAAATAGAAAAGACAGTTCTTACAGCATGACCCGATATGATAATAAAAACTCTTACAGACTGCTAAACATTGCTTTGAGGTCTTCATAGCACAAGAAATATAGACTTCTTCAGGCCTTAACCTTTAACAAAATACATTAAGTTAAATTGTCTACCTATATTCAGTTATGTGTGAAGATTGCCAGATGTAAGCCCTACATGAAATAGTTTGAGTCAGAACGGACTGTTAAAGGTCATCTAGTCCAACCCCCCCTGCAGTGAGCAAGGACATCTCCAACCAGATCAGGTTGTTCAGAGCCTCATCCAACCTGGCCTTGAATGTTTACAGGGTTGGAGCATCTACCACCAAGGTAGATGGTAGACTTCTCTTTCAATGATAAAGGAGCTAACAGTGTTTTACTCTATATATCCTTAGTTCAAAAGTTGTAGGTTTTGTTGAGTCATTTTTCACAGTGAATGAAGGCAAAATCAAAATTTGAACCTTCTTCTGTATCAAAAGGCTAGGCAGTAGCTCCACATCAGTTTCATCAGGCTGTCACAGTGGTTAGGCCCTTTCAAAAATTCATACATGCTGCTTCAGCCTAGTGGTTAGAAGCCACATGATTTTGGTGAGAGGAACCACTGTGCTGCTTTTTCAGCATCATATTCTGAGATTGTCTTTATATGCCTCTCTATATATGTGTAAGTACATAGTGAAGGACAAGCACACACACTCACTTACATCACATGCACGTGAAGCTCTCTTGGGGCATTACAAGGCTTTTAGTAACCACATTATTATTGTTGGCTGTGCTGTAGAGATTTCATATATATCTTCAAGGAGAGGGAAGAGTGAGAGAATGAGGTTTTATGAGTGTTAGGAGATGCTAATAAAGCTTCTGTTCATGCCATAAAGATGGCATGAATTTAGACTCAAGGCCTATAACCTATTACCCAGCTGCACTGAGTAAGAGAAAATAAGTCAGATATTGAAAATAGAGAGAATCTGAGGTACAGTGCAGACTGATTTTTGAGAGCTGTGTGTTTCTTGCAGGGTTTGAGGTTACTTGAACGTGCAGGACCTCCTTTTTCTGGCAAAGGTAAAAGTCTCTCTAACTGACTGTTCTCCTGTCTGTCTGCCTTTTTGTGTGAAAGGATGAGGGCATGAAGAAATGGATGTTATTCCACAAGCGCAAGAGAAACCAGAGAGGCCTGGCAGCTTTTCACAATGGCATACCATTATGAAAGAAGGGTGAAATGCCACTCTACTCTGCATCTCTATTTCCTCATCAGGAAGCTTGTCAAAGTATGAGGGGAGGAAGGATCCATAGAGATGTGTTCCCACCATTGCTGCATGTAGAGTGAGAGGACTGAGGACTTCACAGGCAGGCTTAGGAGGTGAGAGAGGAGAAAACCTGGGGCAGTCACCAGGAAAGCAACAGGCTGAGTGAGCAAGAGATATGGTGGCAGAGCAGGGAGAATTTGTCTGTCTGGGAAGGCAGCCATGGCATAGCGAGATGACCTCCTTACTGGACAGTAGGCAATTGCCAGCTGGTGGCCTGGAGGGCAAGTAATTGCCTTTGAATTTTGAGTTTGGGAAAAAACTGGAAGTTCCTCAGCAGCATGCTACCTGTAATTCTGTGCGATATGTTCTGAGCTGTGCTTTCCAGCAAGAGCTCCTGACTGATGGCCGTCATCTTGGTCTTGCAGTTTGGAAGTGTTGCTCAACATCAAGTTATCACAAGTAATGCACACATGTTGTAAGTTCATAGGATAGACCTAGGAATCAGGAATGATGCAGTCTTTCTTTTAGGTCTCATAGTTTTAGGCAATTAGTAATACAGGGTACAACTATGAAAAAGTAAATTATTTGTTTTGATCCAAAGAGAAAAATTCCAACCCAAGTAAAATTCCAGGTCAACGAAATACAGCAGAAGTGACAGTATATTCTGATTTGAAGAAACCATAGACAAGTATTTTGTGCAAAATTTGTCTGAATATAAGGAAATATTCTCATCTGTTGAGAAAACCTTTGGCATTTATCCCACTTATGAGTCAGTATTTCACTTTGAAGTCCAATTGTGAAAACATAGCTGTGTGATGCATACTCCTTTCTCCTAGATCGTGAGTCAGTCAGAGAAAGATAGGCAGACCATACAGTCACATTAGCAGAGAAGAATTAAAGAAACACAAGAAATAAACACATCTATGCCTCTCTGAAATGAGAATGCCAGCAAATGTCATCAATGTGCACTAAACTCCCACCAGGAAGCCACCAGACATAAAGGGCTAATGGCTGCTGCTGTCTCCACGTTGCAGAGGACTGCTGCACTTCAAGTGGCACTATGTTTTGCTGCAGTTAAGCAGGAAACCTGGTAAAGCTGGAGGGTTTCTTGCAGGGCAGTGCTTGCGTAGCGGTGCCTTCATGCCTCTCCAGAGCAGATCCTTAAGTCTTGCTCTAGGACAACTTTGGTTTCATTTTTCACTTCTTGTTAGGAGTTCCTGAGGATACTTTTTAAATAGTAGTGTTGCAGTTTTCTGGACTTTATTTATTTTTTTTAGGTTAGATTTTTAATCAATAAATTATTGGCAAATGTCTACAGATATTGAGTAATTTCAAAATTAATGAAACTATTTGTGCAGCACAACCCACCTTGAAAGTCTCTACTTTTGATGTTTTAAAAGAACTATTCCTCTGAAGGAAGCCAGTGAGAAGATATATGGTTTTGACATTCTTTTCTCAATGCTGTCAAGGTAACCTCTCCCATGATTTCATGCAAAACATAGTCCTGTGACATCAACCTTGTATCTACAGCAACATTTTCTGGCTTTTGCATCATAAGCAAAATTTTACTTTACTGGATTTGTGACCTGGTGTCCCAGGACACTTAATTTTTCTTTGTTACATGACAAAGATATTTTTTTTCCAGGCAGAAGAGGCCTTCTCTTTCTTGATCGTGTTTTCTTAGAATATTAATATGTAAAGATTTGGTGATTTTTCTGCTCTTGAATGAATTGCTATAACAAATTCTGACTGTCATTACCCCGAAAGTCTCTCTGATAAGCAATTACATAAGTCTGTAAAAAATCCATTATAAATTAGGCTTAGAAGACTAAACGTGTGAACATGTTGGGGGCAGATGTAGTAGTCTGGGACAAATGAAGAAAACTGTCTCATTGAATTTGTCAACAAGAAGATAAGGCATAAGCATGTTAGCATTTGCATAAACATTTCAATAGTGGAAAATAACTGGTAAAAAGTTGATAATCATTAGGTAAATGCTAAGACTTTAAGGCATTGTTCATGTGATAACAGCTCCACTAAAAATTACTAGTGACTATCAAGGACAATAATATGTATCTAAAAACATATCAACACGAGCAATGAAACATAAGGTTTTGCAGACCTTTCTAGACCATCATATCACACCCATAGTTAGACTGTGCATTAGACAATTGCATAGGGCACTTAACACAGCCTAACCATGGCAGTGTGTCAATCTTCTTTGGACATGTTTGAATAAGCAACAGCTCATGCAGCACTTGTGGTAGATTTGCTCCAATACAACCAGAAATCATAACCAGTTCAGGTAGCTTTATATGGCACCACACCTCATGGTTCCATATGAAGCTTGCATCTTAACAGTGTTGGTAAGAAAGTGCTTGCATACGTTAAAAACAGTACAGATGGGGGCCCTATAGAGACACCATGGGCAGAGACAACCACGTAGACGTAGTCTTAATTGTCTCCAGCTGTGAGAAGGAAGGCATTGAGGAGAGCTTCAGCAGACAGTCTGTGTGGTTTTTTAATCCATATTAAGATAATGGCTGGTTATTGACCAGGAGCCAACAGAGAAACAGGACAAGAATTTAGCTGGGACTAAAAGGTATTGAGAGGAGAAAGTGGATTTGTGAGCTATTGGTGCCCAGATGGGAGATGAGTTTGTGCTTACAGGTGAGATACAGTTTGAAGGAAGAAGACAAGAGAACATGAGATGAACTTCTGCAGGGACAAGGGATATAATCTTCCAAGCAAAACTGCATGTCACTACTGGCAAGTTAATATTCTTTGTTTGATAATACAGAGCATTAAGTAAGGTGTCTTTGAGTATCACTACTTTTTGTATGGAGACACTGCCTGGAAATGAGAATAGGAGTCAAAATTAAGGAGTATTTGCGTTGTTTACAGCAAAAAGGTCCTTGTAATTCCCTACATGTGTCATTTCTGCCCAGCAGATTTTGAACTTCCTGACTCATATGTGGCTATCATATGGTATCTGCAATGCTCAGGAAGCTTGGCTCTTTTCTGTGATGATCTTTTTTAAGATAATATTTTTCTCAATAATCTAGTTAATCTGATTTGATGATACTTTGTATTTGTTCTTTTCAGTGAAAGGCCTATCTTTTTACTGCTTAGGAATGTGAAAATGGATACGTTTCCTCCCCTGCTCTTATTTTCTTCTTGAGAAATTTTAGCTTCTGTATTTACCTCCCTGAAGGAGCTGACTCATTGCTGGGCATCTTTTGCTGCATGAGAGTTCCCAGAGAGTGTATATTTCAGGCTCTCTTCCTACCCTCAAATTTCCTTTCTCTCAAGCACTTTTTGAAAGTCAAGTTCTTGTCATTCCTAACTGTTACTCTAGATAGAACCATTTGGTTCTGCATCTTTTGCTTGGAAATCCTATATTGGTTGGATAGCCCCAGCTGAAGGACCATGCTGTCCTCACAAAATTTAGAGCATAGAAAAGACTGGGAACAATGGAGATCCTGACACTACATTGCCAACACAAATCATTCAACCCTGAAATCATAGCTCAGACCTACATATAATATATTGAAATGCTTCTGGAAATGTCATGAAATGATCCCATGGCACAGTGCCTGAGAGAACTGAGGATGAACTTCTCCTGATACCTTCTACTCCTGTGCCTCCATTTTTTCTAAATATTATGCAGAGGTTTGTTTTGCTTTCTGAGCATGTGTTTTGTTGTGGGGTTTTTATGTGGGGTCTTGGTGTGTTTTATGGGGGCAAAGGTTGTGTGTTTGGGTTTTTTTCTTTAAGTATTGACAAATGTAGAGTATAATTTTGTATTTAATTCATTTACCCTAAGATATATTTTTTTTTTGCTCTACCTCATGAATATAATGCAAGCTTTTCAGCATGAGGCTGGCTGAATGTAGGGGCAGGTGGCCCAGACACTGCAAAACTTCCATCACTGTGAATTTTCAAAACTGACCTGTTCTAAGTCCTGAGCAACCTGGTCTAACTTGCAAGCTAACTGGACTGCATGGCTGCTGAGGTCCCTTTTACCATAAACTCTCTCTGAGTCTGTGCTCTCAGGTTGTTCTCTGTAGTCATAAGCACTGCTCCAATAGTTAAAATGGAGTCTTACAATTCCAGGATCTGGTTCTTTACTTTAAACAAATACAGCAAATATTATGGGACTTTTAAAAATAATAAAAAAAATAAATTTCTGGTATTGTCTATAGGGTTTGTTCTTTGTAAATAGAAAATAAAATTCTGCATGTAAACTTGTTTTATCAGATAACATCAAGACAATAAACACCATCCTTAAATACCTGCATTTTTCCTATCTTTAATTTGGCCAGAAAATACCAGAATATTTTACAAAACTGTTATTACTTTTCACTCACTACTTCATTCCAGTAGAAAAGTAATATGCCAAGTAATATATGAATCACTTCTTGTTTAGATTCACATTTTGTCTGTTCTTCTTCATATCAGTTTCAGAAGTTTCCCAGAGGCTGTCCTTGTCTCAGATTTTCATGTTTTGATCTCCTTTACTGTGTATTAATATTTATAAAAAACTAAGCCCTCAAAAAGCTTGTCTTACAGTAAGAAACAAACGCAAACTTTGTGTAGGACATGTAAATATACTACTTAGGGTTAACTTGTAAGATTTGCAAACTGTAAACTGTATTTACATGTTGATAATTGTAGCACAAGTATTTTAATAAACATTTGGGTAAAGGTGTTTCCAAAAGTTTGGACTATTTAAAGGCATGGCTAAAAATAGAACTAAATTTCTCTTCATCTCAGGGTAAGACTGGACTGACACTGAAACAGAAGCTGTGAAATAGGGCACAGGAAGAATTTAATTGCCTAAGTCAAGACTGCAGAGTGGAAGACACCTGTCACCTTACCCTTGAGGTACTTCAGCTCTGTTAGACCCTCACTTTTACCCAAGACCCTCTGCAAGCATTAGGAATGGTGCCTCTGTGCAGACCTCCTCATTGTCCCAGGCTCAGCTGCACTTGGCAGCTGTGGCTGAACTCATGTCCAACTCTCATCTCGACCTGGAGACAAGATGTACTCAGTGAAATCCTCTGAGGCATGTAGACCCGTTAGGGTGTGTATACTACAATACTACACTTAACACGCACTGAGTCTCGGCTCCACCACAGTCCACAAGGAAGCAGTTTTGATCTGCTACACCACCTGGACATGCACAAATCTATGGGGCTGGATGGGATACACCTGAGGGTACTGAGGGAGCTGGCAGAGGAGCTTGCCAACCCACTCTCCACCAGAAATCCTGCTTGACAAGGGAAGGTCCCAGAGGACTGGAGGCTTGTCAATGTGACATTCATCTACAAGATGGGCTGAAAGGAGGATCCGGGGAACTACAGGCCTGTTAGCCTGATCTCAGTGCAGGGGAAGATTAAGAAGCGCTTCATCTTGAGGGCACTCACCAGGTATGTGCAGGACAGCCAGGGGATGAGGCCCAGCCAGCATGGGTTCATGAAGGGCAGGTCCTGCTTGACCAACCTTATCTCCTTCTATGACCAGATGACCCGCCTTGTGGATGAGGAAAAGGCTGTAGATGTGATCTACCTGGACTTCAGCAATGTCTTCAATACCATCTCTCACAGCATTCTCCTAGAGAAGCTGGCAGCTCATGGCTTAGACAGGTGTACCCTGCAATGGGTTAAAAATTGTCTGGACGGCTGAGCTGAGAGAGTTGTGGTGAATGGAGTTAAATCCAGTTGGCAGCCAGTCACGAGCAGTGATCCCCAGGGCTCAGTGTTGGGGCTGGTTCTGTTTAATATCTTTATGAATGATCTGGGTGAGGGGATTGAGTGCTCCTTCAGTAAGTTTGTAGATTACACCAAACTGGGCAGGAGTGTCGATGTGCCCAAGGGTAGGGAGACTCTGCAGAGGGACCTGGACAGGCTGGATTGATGGGCCGAGGTGAATTGTATGAGGTTCAACAAGGCCAAGTGCCAGGTTCTGCACTTTGGTCACAACAACCCCATGCAACACTACGGGCTTGGGGAAGAGTGGCTGGAAGGCTGCCTGGCAGAAAGTGACCTAACGGTGCTGGTCAACAGCTGGCTGAACATGAGCCAACAGTGTGCCCAGGTGGCCAGGAAGGCCAACAGCATCCTGGCTTGCATGAGGAATAGTATGGCCAGCAGGAGTAGGGAAGTGATTGGGCCCCTGTACTCAGCACAATCTGAATACTGTATGCCTTTTTGCCCCCTCAGTACAAGAAGCACGTTGAGTTGTTGGAGCATGTCCAGAGAAGGGCAACGAAGCTGATGAGGGGTCTGGAGAACAAGTCTTTTGAGGAGTGGCTGAGGGAACTGGGATTGTTTAGTCTGGAGGTGGCTGAGGGGAAACCTCATTGCTCTTTACAACTGCCTGAAAGGAGGTTGTAGGGACAGGGGTATTGATCTCTTCTCCCACATAACTTGTGATAGGATGAGATTAAATGGCCTCAAGTTGTGGCAGGGGAGGTTTAGGTCGGATATTAGGAAACACTTCTTTACTGAAAGAGTGATCAGGCACTGGAACAGGCTGTCCAAGGAAGTGGTGGAGTCACCATCCCTGGAGGTGTTCAAAGAACGTGTAGATGTGGCACTCCAGGACATGGTTTAGTAGGCATGGTGGTTTTAGGTTGATGGTTGGACTTGATGATCTTGGAGGTCTCTTCCAACCTTAAGATTCTGTGAATCTATGATTCTATGATTGTCAAATGGTCCAATTAGTATTTTTTTCTGGAGAAAGAGGAGTTTTACCTTCCCTTAGAAGAGGGGAAAATAAATCCACATTTATGACTTTCCCAGCTACTGCTCCAAGAACTGACCTGCTCTTTTAAACAGCATGACAAGGAGAGGGAGAGTGGGGTCAAGTGATGCATTTGTTCTATTTTTAAGAAGTGCCTCCTGCTCAGCTCAGACCTGGGTTGCAGGTACTGAGCATCCACTTGAGATGAGGTGTTCCCCTTCAGCTCTGTCTCTGGGGTCTTGGGAATGGGATTTATAATTATTCTGTTCTCAGTGTTTCCCTAATTGATAGCTCTGAGCAGGCACTTGCTGAGTCTCTTTTCTGCTGGCTGCCAGTGCCCACCACCATGGGGTGTCCAGTCTATGGCATGCAGAAAGAACGGGACAGGAAAGAGCTGTGGCAATGTCTCTTGCCACTTCTGTTCAGTTTTATTGAAGCATAAGAAGGCAGAGCACCTGGCAATCCTGTCTCTGAAGGGCACTGCTTTTCCTTCTGCCACTGTGTTTTGTCTGTAAAAGGTATCTGTTGCTACTACTGTATTTGAAAAGCAAGGACCTAACAGATGCAAACTGAGGAAACAGCCCATATTGGACTGTAGCTGAAGTTCTGACTGCCTTAATTTTCTGCCTTACCCATGAAACAAATTATAAGTATACAACAGGGACATGTTTCAAATGAAGTAGGGAAACAGAAAAATTGCCTTGAGGAACATACGCCATTCATTCTGCATATGTTAACTCCTCACAGCACTAATTTAAAAGGGGAGACACTAATTACCCCATTTAGATTCTCAGTGGAATTTAGATAGGAAGCTTGTAATTACCTATGGGGGAGTTTGCCAGGGCTTAATATTTTGTTGCTGAAAAGCTCCAAATTATTGGCAACAGCAATAAATAATTGCATATAGACTCTCATATCTTAGCCACAACATTTCCTAAATGCTTTTAACAGTCTCCTGTACAGCATGAAATTCAGAGGTATGTTCCAAGCATCAAGAGGTTTAAGAGTGAGGATTAAGCTACCTTCACATGAGATCAGCATCATGAAGAGAGTAGCTTACAAATGAAGATAATAAAAAGATTTCAGAGCAAATGTTCCCTGGCATTAAGGAACACCAAAACCTGCAAGTTAAGAAAAGCATAATTTAGACTGAATTTTATCTAAGCAATACAGATGGCCACACCAAGTAGTAACAGCATACAAAAAAAAAAAGTTGGAAGGAAGATTGTGACTGACTTGGCACCTAATGAGATACAAATTATTTATCCTGTCAGTTAGTATGTAAAAATGGTGGAGAACAATTAAAAATAAACAAATGAGGGTAGAAAAATTCAGACACCTACAGTTAGGACAAAATAATCTTACCAGGTCAAGTGAAGTGCACTTGTGATCATCCAATTATTCACACCTATAACTACCAAATTTATGCCAACAACCTCCAAAGTTTTGCCATTCAGGATGAAAGTAACTCAGACAGCTCACTAGGAGGCTGTTTAACCCTGTCCTCCTTGTCCTGAATGCCCGGTGTGACCATAAATTCTCCTGTTTGATGCCTCTTCAACAGCTCAGCATCTTTCGCAATGTGAGCATTGGCTACACTATAGACTCGCATTGCTTTACTGTTCCTCGCCATGTTTCTGAATTAGTTTCTTGAATTTTTTCTGTCCTTTTTTTTTTCTTTTTTTTTTTTCCCTTTTACTACAGCTGTAAACTCTTGAGGAAGACAAGCTTTTTACTCCTTCGTAGAGCAGCCAGTTCATAAGAGCCCTGTGCTTGGCCATGGCTGTGGAGTACTCCCATAACTTGAGGTAACAGTAACAACAACATGAAAATTGTCTGAAGCAGACACTGTTTCACACATAGGTAGGCACAATTCCCTTTTGAATATGCCAAAATTAGATGGGCCTCATTTTTGGTTGTTGTTTTTTTTTTTTTTTGCTTTCACTGGCTTACATCTTACAATTTCACAAATTAATTTTGTAGCACTTGTGAACTCTTTTCCAAATGCTGAAAATGTTTGGCCAGCTGTTGCATTTTTCCTTGCTTCTGCCAATATAGGATTAGCCATTAAGATACCATGAGGCTAAAATTATTGAGCATAAGTTGGGATACGGAACATCCGTAAGAACAACTTGCAAGCAAGTACTCTGAGACTTTGTAATGTTACCATTAATTTCCTGGTAAAATGCACAATGCATTAAGATAAATCTGTCATCTTACACCCTTCTTGTGCTCTTTACTTGGCTCATATAAATGTAAAGGGCCTATTTAGCACCTTATACAATTATTATTAGGTTTTGATTATGCTTCCAGACCTCCTGTCAACATCAGTGCCCCAGTAGTCTAAACAATAAAGAAATAAGCTGTAATAAAGAAAGTCCACATCTTGAAGAGCTCAGACTTGAATTGGTGCATCTAAAGACAAAAACGAATTCTGGTGCTCTGAATCATTTACCTGTTGATCATAATGTCATATATCTCCACTTAAGTAATTTGTTTAGCATATGGCCTACAAATTATTTTAATGTAATTTTAAATGACAGTTTGTAGGAACAAGACCTGGGCTGTCTGGTTATGTTGGCTACTTGCTCAGTCAATAAAAGAGCTGTCTCTGTGAGATGCAACCTGTGTGATTTCTACAGTGCATTTTACAAACCAATGTATTTTCTAGAAACGCTTAGAGCAACGATATGTAATATACATTTATATAATGCCAGTTGAAGCTCAACCTAGTCTTTTGATGTGAAGATTGTTGAATACGTGAAAAGTTTATACTCCAGTCATCAAAATGCTGACCTACAGACTTATTGTCTAAAGACCTAGCTGAAAACAAGAGAAAGGCAACAGCTTGCAAAAACCACTACCACTCTCTGACACCATCTCACCCCATTGCTAATCAACTTGGAAAAGTAATGAATCTGATATTATTTATACTGGTCCTTCATCTGCAATTGTTAGACAACACAGTGCCTCATTGCTGTGATAGCATGATACCTAAGCTTGGGACAGAGGTTCACCCCTTTTGTGAAGGGGGAGATGATAGAAAATACACCAGTAGTAGCTGATGTTTGCCTTCATTTGGTTTTGATTTATTCTATAACCTCATAAAGAGTTAAAGAGTATTTCCAGTGAGTGGAAGAAATAGCTGCACTGTAATTTGAACATAGTAGTGTTCATTTTAGGTGGTAAGTACCATAAGTGCTGAACAATTTAAGCTATTGCTTAAAACTTAATTTGTGAAATAGTCAATTTGCAATGGAAACTTTTATTCATCAGGACTGGTGTTGGTTAACTTATGAAGCTTATCCTCCCACAAAAAATGTATAGGGTAAGTCCTATGCCCTGAAGACAATGAGCAAACACGCCCTTTTCAACACAGCTGATAGTACTCACACTGACGTACAAATTAGCTTATAATTAGTTAAGCCTGGCCTTGGATATTGAAAATCTAAGATGTTATTGTCAAAGAGCTGGAAATATTTATTTCTCTGTTCTCAGATGATTGCAATCTGAAGGATTTTTTTTTCCTCCACTTTCATTAGAAATACAGTTGGGAATCAAACCACTCCTACTTGGAAAGTACTAGTAGGAAATTTTTTTCAACTTTGATTATTAAGTTATTAGTGGTTCTGCAACAGTCCATCTCATTTGAAATGTGCTTACTTGATATATACAAAATAACCTGTTCTGACTATAGCGCAGGCACGTGAGACTGGCCAGACTGAATTAGACTAAAGATTCATTTATCTTCATACTTCTACATTTATCTTCTCTCTTGGCTGTAAATGGAAGCATAAAAACTTGTCAAGCAGATAAGAAATTCATTGCCACTATTTCCTGAACCAAAAAGGGTTCCTCTGATTGAGCAATCTCCAATGGATTTTTCCTTCATGTATTTGTTCAATCTGCTCTGAAACCCATAAATATTTTTATTATTCATAGGATCCCTTAACGAAGAATGATATAACAAGTAGCAGCCTCCATTGCATGGAGAACTACCTCCTTTTATTTGCTGTCAACCTTACTCCTAACAACTTGCTTTGATAACTCCTAGTTCCTGCATTGGACAAGACCAGTCAGCAAGGTTATTCACTTTCTCTCTGCAAAGCATGATTCTCCAGATCTCCTTCTGTCCTCTTAAACTACCATTTTCAGGTCTGAAGTGTCAAAGCCTGTTCCATCACTCCTTTAACAAAAACTTTTCCATAGCTTTAATCATCTTGTCACCTTTTATAGGCAACTGTTCTTGTTAGAATTGCAACCATAGGTCCTGGATGGTGCTGTTTGCACATTTGGGTTATATATAGACCAAACATTTCTGTTAGATTATGAATGAAAAGCTTCAAAAAAGATGGTAAGTAGTGGCAAGAAGCATTACATCAGTGATTAAATACAGAGAATCATTGCACGCTGATGTAACAATCTGAGGAATGGAGAAATTAATATAAGTATGGAAATAAGGATGGAGGAAACCTGTACCAAAGCAGCACTGTGTTTGCTTTTCATCTCTATTAAGGTACATGGGAAGATGAAACCAGTCAAGCCTTAACAAAAATTCTCATTTCCTGTCAAGATCAATAGCATTCTTGATGTTACAATCACTGGACAATACGATTTCCCCCTAATTATTACAGAATCACGTAGTGGCTAAGGCTGGCAGCAACCTCTGGAAATCATCTAGCCGAATTTCCCTGCTCAAAGTGAGCGCTGCTAAGCTAGGTTGCCTAGGGCTATGTCCAGCCGAGTTTTTTATATCTCCAGGAACGTAGATGCCACAATCTCTCTAGGCAACCTGTTCCAGTATTTGATCATCCATGTAATAAAAAACTTTCCTTTTAGGATCTTATGAATTTCTGAGCATTCACATTAAAGGAAGCCATTCAATAGACATGAAGTAGTCTATTCTGATGATGATAATTTTATCTTGAATATGGAAAAAAAAAATCTTGCCTAGATATGTTATCACATACTCAGATCATTTGTTTATCTTAATTTAAGGAGATACTTATATTTTTTGGAACAGAACATAGACTTCTGATTCCTTTTACCTGATTCCTTTTTTCCCTCCTTATACCTTAGGTACAAGTTGTTTTTACTGATGATTATGGATCAGTTGTCAATGTCCAGTTTCTTAGTAAGGAAGGACTAGACTATTTTGAGAAGTTGGTTTTAAATCTACCTGTATCAAAATGGAAAGCATTTTATATTGCAGTTTTTATACATAATACCATTACGTGATATTCTTCATATTCTATTATGTTATAGTTTTCACAAAAAACACAGAGGTATGCTGTCTAGTTTTAGCACTGACTAATAAACTTTATCCAAGATCTTAAGTCTGAAAGAAAAGCAACACATTTTGACATATTTTTCTTTAAACTTGCATTTGTCATAGCATCTGCAGTAAAACAAAACTAAGCCTCGTTAAACGCCCTGTGAACCTAAAGTCTACACGGAAGAACACAAGTCACTATGTCCAAGACATCCCTTAACTATTTTCTTTAAAACAGTCCGGATTGTAAATGTCAACGCCTGTAAACTGATGTTTGGGTATTGAATCTTCCCGGCAAGTGTATTTATGCAAGCAGAACTGAGTTTCTTCTACCTCTTCTAGATAAAGCTATCCTTTTCGTCCCAGAGAGATAACATAGAAATAGAAACACTATAATAACATCTATTTCTTAATTATAGTGAGTCAACCTTGCAAAAAATATCTTAGTAGTGCTATGCATTATTAAAGTTCCTAGGTGACTTTTCTGTATGAGAATAATTGAAAAAAGTGGTGCTCTAACTTCAAATACATGTGCTTTTTCCCACTCACCTCATGTTTCACAGAGTACGCTGTCCCCTACATGTCTTCAACTTTTTTTTATACTTCTGATGAAGGCCAGAATCAGAAGAGTGCAACCAATTAAGAGGAGAGCACCAGTATGTGCTTTTGGCACACATTACCAGAAGGAATTTCTAATTTCACTGGGAGAAAGTTTGCTGTGATTATGATTTGAATTAACAAACATGAACTAAAAAAAACCCCAAAACCCAAACAAAACCAAACCCCCAAGCATTCAATGTTTATCTAAGTTTCAGTTAGAGTTATTATGTCGGTTGGAAGAATATTTTGATCTTAGTTTTAAAGTATAAACAGTTACATCATCATTTCAGGATGCTGAAGTCTTAAAAATAATTTCTCATACAATAGATGTATTTTGTTACTAGATCTTTTATTAAACGCTGGAACTATGTCAAAGTCGACCTATGTGCTTCATGGGCAATGAAGAAATATATCTTTCTGCCCTGGTTTAAAAGTAAATAGAGGATTATGAGGATTATGAGTAAATAACCAGAGTCATACCCTTAATGCCTGCAGTGCAATGAAGAGAACAATTAACCAAGTACAACTTGAACAAACTTTGAAATCCCATTTGCAGCCTGATTTGCTGAGGAGAAAAATACAGGCTACTGAAAGCTTTTAATTTCTGTGAATTTTGTGCTACTACATGCTGCCGTGTGCCATACTTAACCTCTCCCCTCCCTCCCAGGTGTTTCGACTTCTTATAACTATCCACATTATCTGTCCCCAGAGCATTGGCTCTGGGGACATAGTACCTGCTGCCTTTTTTTTTTTTTTTTTTTTTTTTTTTAACTGATAAACTGCATTAAAAGTCATCAGAACAAACAAAAGACCTTCCACAGTCTTCCCACGTTCTGTAAACACTCACTGTAACAGTACGTTACTCTGGGTGCAGTAACTTGGGCCTACTGGGCTCTTAGATGGTTTGGCTGGTATCCGACCTCTGGAAAGCATCGGGCCCTCAATGATTTTGATCAAGTTAAACTAATCTAGTTTAACCATCCACACTCAATAACAAAACAATCCAAGATGAAATCAACAAAGCATATTAACCTGTTCCAAAATGTATAGCCTGTAAGATATAAGCCAGCCCTTTCACCTAGCAACACTGCAGTTTGCATGGGAGCCAGGAATGGAGGAGGCTTCCCAGCCAGCTGCCTGCTGGTCTACTGAACTAGTTCTTACCCTGCAAAGTCCATTTTATTTTTGCAACTCTGCCAGTCCCCAACTCTGTTTTTTTTTTTGCAAGGTGTCTGTAGACACAGTTAACTAAATACCTTTAAGTAAGAGTTATTTTCAAGAAGTTCAAGGCATTTGAGGAAGAAATAATATTCAAATTGTAAGAAGTGTAAGCAGGTGGATATCAACATTCAAGTATATATTTCAAGGGAAATATTTTCTCCCAGTTGGTTTAATGCAAACACTGATTTCAAACAGTTTACCTCCAGATCAAAAATGGACTTTAGACACCTAAGTAAAGCATTGCTGTTCAGAAAATCTACTTAAGCTACCAACTAACTTGAAGGCACATGAGCTTCACAAGCACTCCAGATTTTGCTATAAATGCATCTAAAATACAATTTCTGTGGTGGCCCAGGAACATCTTGGCCTCAGCCAACAGAAAAGTACCTAACCCTCATTCACATCCACAAAGGAAGCAATCCTCCATCTATTTCCGCATAGAACTTGGTCCTACAGTTGCTACCACAGCAAGCATTAAATCAACCTCCCTGCAAGGTGCAGAAAGCGAATGTATTCTGTGAAACAGAGGGCAAAGCACAGTGGCTAAAGCATTCTGTTCTCAGCTGTGGTTGAAATCTAGCTTCCTCATCTTCTTAGCAAGCACTACAGCCAGCAGGTGATCAGCAAAGCTGAGTGAGCTGTTTGCTAACACTCCTGATACAGTCATCCCTCTTAGCCCAACAGGAGGGACAGACCCTTGCTTTGAGAGGCTCCAGGAACATGAAAGTTGCTCTGCTTCTGTCTCACCAAAGGGTCACTCTTCAGAAGCATAAACTTGAGGAAAGACAACCCAGCTTTTCTTGGCAACCAAAAAAAAAATCCCGAAACAATAACGGTATGAAGTATCCAGATGTGTAAATCAGAGTCTGGCCTGATTCTGCAGGGATGGGTTTGAAGACACAGGTGGGTGAGCCTGGTAGCAGTCCACTGCAGCAGTTGGGAGCCCAAGCCCCTTTAGGAGCCACTGAGGGAGTGGGACTGGCACAGCCTGCTGAGGAGATGCCCCAGCATTAGCTTATCCACCGCTGTCCCACATCCACGGGGACATTACGGAGGCGGTGGAGGCAGGCCCTCATCAGGGGAAAGCAGTGAAAGGCACAGGAGACAGCAGTGGTAAGTGGCGATAAGGGGAAGAAATCCCTATGGGATATAAGGACAGATGGGTTAGGAGTGACCTGCCCCTCAAAGGCCCAGGGTACAGGTGCACCTGAAGACTCCCCTGCAAAATCTCATATATTGGTCTGTCATGCTCCAAGGTGTCCCTAATTTAAATATTCCCTCTTTTGAGCTCTAGTAAAATCAAGGTTGGAGGTGTGAGAGTGCTTGCTCACTTTTAACAGAGAAATGCTGACACATCTACCTTGAAACTCCAGCCAAAGGACTTCTCATCACAGCAACACTAATAATTGTTATCAGATGTATGAGAAACATTTTCTAAACTTTCTGTTTTCCTAATGTAAACCAAATGTTGTTCTCCTTACCAGTGAGATAAACACTGTACTATTTTTATTTTGGAACAGGACTATCAGCTGTATAGTTTATGAAAATAATGTCTTACTGGAGAAAAACCTTTTTTTTTTTTTTTACTGTGTCAGAATAAACAGGAAAACAAGTTCTTTAGCACAACAAGTTTTTCAAGTTAAAAACACTTTGGAAGTCTGTTTTCAAATATAGGTCTTGTAGCAGCCTAAAAAATAGCCAACATTTCTTATGCATTGATACGTTTACTTTCTTTTTTTCTTCAGACTCTGCCCAGCTCTCTAAATAAAGTGCCCATCCTCTTTACTGCTAACACCCCAATATGTTTGACCTATCCAGTAGTTCTTTTGGAAAAAAAGCACCAGTGCTACTACTAACTGTAAGTTTTTGTATGAGAGGTTTTAAAAGGAATTGTGAGGGAAGAGGCTATTGTTAACAACCTCGGGAGACCATTGATTTCTTTGTCTTTGCTTCTCCCACTGTTCTGAGGCTATGGGCAATCAGCTTATGATCTAGCAAAGTCCTGAAGCTGAGGATTTATTTTTAAGGTATTGCCCACAACTAACCATGTACTTACCAGAGATTTCTCTGTCTTTTAAATGATCTTACTGTCACATTAACTTTTCACCCATCCCCCAGAAAAAGCTACACTGGTGGCTTCCGAAACCTCCAGCTTCCTTTAGCTCTTGGAAGTGCTTGGGGTTTGTTGCTTGCGGCTTTGTGGCTATGGATGGTAAGGCTGCTTAGCTGAGTGAACTACCCAAACTGTCTGTGGGTGAAGGCTGCCAAATAGCAATCCAAAGGAGAAAAAAATTGTGGAACCCAAGACACCTGCTGCCTCGTATTTGATTATTCCATGGTGGAAAACTAAAATGATACCCTTTATAGTTTCAAGGAAAATTGTGTTGTCCTCTTGAACTTTCACAAAACTAGTAAAAACTGACATTCCTATCTTTCGGTGTTTGTCCTATTGCAGAAGAAGACAGTCTTGTTTGGTAGCTTATGCCAGCCTCTCTCCTCTCTCAGCCTGTGCGCACAGGGGAAGCTGCCAGTGCATAGAAACCATGTCACTTGGTTGGCTGAAGACTGCTTCATTGGGACCTACCTGGACACTCCTTTTCCTTATCAAATACTGCCATGTAGATGTGTGCATATTTATGTGATAACATATGCACGTGACTTTGTATTAACAAAGAATCAATAAAACTCTCCGCTTGCAACATCTATGCAGTTGTCTGATAAGAGCATTCAACAAGAGTCTCTTTTTCCATGTAGGAAACCTTACAGCCAGAAAAAAATGTGCACACATAGAAAACCCAAGCCACCTGAAAGCATAGAAGGTGGAAACTGTAGCGGTCTCAGTGCTGCTTTCAGAGCTAAAGTCTGAGCGACACTCTAAAATTTTCTGTCAGCTCTGCTAATTTCTGTTAGTCTGGCTTTTAAGGAATGCTTAAAACTCAACAAAAATTTCTGAAATGCTTGGTTTAAAATATGTCAGCAACGACTGTTTCTTTACTTGCCTGCTTTCTCTGTGAAATTTAATTGTCTGGTAATTCAATATCAGTACGAACCTCACCATGTATTGACTCAGTTCTAATCATCATCAGAATTTGAAAAACGTGGTGTGTCATGCCTGTTTCAGTAGAAGGTCACAGCAGCTGGTGTTAGCACTAAGTCTGAGTAAGTCTGGACTTGTTTGTTTTTTCGATTTGTGATGAAAGATGAAATTACAACGGCGTGGCTTTTTCTCTCAGCTTCTTATCTCAGATTAGTTCCGAGATTTCAAAAGTGAAAGTATTTTGGCAAGTATTTATACACACACACAACATGTTGTTTCCTGGCCCTACTTTTAAACTTGGGTTCTTATTTTTTTACCACAGACATTTTGTTTATACACCCAATTTGTAGGTCAATAAAACATTGAAAAAGAAAAAGGTTTTTCTGATCTCATTAAGAGAATTGCATAAGGAGGTGATTTCCTCAGAACAGACCTATGACACATTCATATTTATTTTCAGTGAATCATGTTGTAGAGCAAAAATTATTGCCTACAGAAACTGATAGGAGTTCTATAGTATATACATGCATAAGGAAAAAGAAGGTCAATATGCTGGTGCTGTGACAACTGGCTGGGCGATGACCTTTGTGGGAGAGGTCCAGGCAAATAGTTTGCTGGAAGAGCAGCTGGCCAGCTGAGTGCACATCTGGATACTATAAGCCACCAATTAACACAAACCAGTTTGCAACATTTGAGAAAGAGGCACTGATAAGGTTAAGAAGATTATTGAATATTGGATATGAGCAAGTCAGGATCACAGATGTGGGGTTTTGTTCACATGCCTATATTCACAATAATCTACTCTGGAAACCATAGGTGAAAAATCAATGAATGACCAACAACATACTCAAATTAACTCATATAATGAATGAAGGAAAGGAAACGCCCACTTGCCTTGAAGAGACTATTTCTCAACATCAAAGCATGACATCTCTGATATCTTCATCCTGATTCTGAAGGGAAACCTAGAAAATACATTCAGATGAGGAACCCGCAAGCTTGTACCTGGTTTATATAGCAAGGTTTTGGTAGTCGGGGGACTGCAGAGGTGGCCTCTGTGAGGAGACACCAGAAGCTCCCGGTGTGTCTGACACAGCCAGTTTCAGCCAGTTCCCAGGTGGACCCATTGCTGGCCAAAGCTGAGCCCATCAGAGATGGTGGTAGTACCTCTGTGGTAATATATTTAAGAAAGGTTAATGAAAAGCTGCACAACAGTAGCTGTGAGAGAAGTGGGAATATGTGAGACAAACAACTCTGCAGACACCGAGGTCAGCGAGGCAGGAAAGGAAGGAGGTGCTCCAGGCACCAGAGCAGAGATTCTTGTGGTGAAGCAGCCCATGGTGAAGACCATGGTGAAGCAGGCTGTCCCTCTGTAGCTCATGGAGGCCCACAAGGAGCAGAGATCCACCTGTAGTCCATGTATTGAAGGAAGCTGTGAGGAAGTATGTTTTGCCTTGGCTAGTGATTAGTAAGAGATGTCTTTACTCTGACCGATGAGATTTCTGTCATATTTTTCTCCCCCTGATCCTGTTGAAGAGTGGGAGTGAGAGAGTGGTTTGGTAACCATCTGGTGGCCTGTCAAGGTCAACCCACCACAAAGCTGAATTTGTAACTCTACCAGATGGTAAAAATCCTTGACTAAGATGCTTCCCCCTCCCCCCCCCGCCCCGGCCAATGCAATTTTTTTTTTAATTTGCTGGTATAAACATCCAACATGCAGGTGGCCACTTACCCCAAATCTTGTTTTATTGCCATTTGCTGGATCCCACCCACAGGTTTGTACTAGTGTTGAATAATTCTAAGCCCTAATGTATTTACTCAGAGTGGCTGGCTGCCAGCTGCTCAAGAACTATGGCTTGATCATATATTGAAACCCCATCCAACTGATCTCCAGCGTTGTGGGCTTTGTTTAGTGGTTGGTTGTGAAAGGTCTTGCAAGAACTTGTAAGTTGGTACCAGTCCTTGTGTGTGTGTACAATTGCAATGATTTCCAGGAGGTGATAGGTCAGATGCTGAGTACATAGTTGGTCTCCTTGAAACATATTTTTATGCAGAGTCCTCATGAGTGAGTTCTAATAGGTGCATTCCCGCAGCTTTCCTTCTTCCTTTTTGGCACAGTATATGCAAGGAAAGCCTCACTCTTACAAATTTCAAAATGTTTTGGCTTGTGGGCAAGGTTGGATGACAAAATGCTAACATTTAAACAAAGGAGTTTCTCTGGGCTAAAATTCCTCCCTGTCAAATGGTGAAAACTGAAGATTTTTTTCTTTCCCTCGAAGAATATGTCAGCCCAAACTCACCAGATATTAAACCCTGGCAGTCTCTAAATATATATTTATAAATTTATCTATTAATTATGAAATAATTTTATATTTTTATATTGGTTTCTAATTAATTATTTATTTAATATATACTTTTGAGGTAAACAAGTTTTTCACTAGAAAAACTTCCAAGTTGATGTTGTAATAAAACTAGGAAAAAAATCAAGAATTACTTCTAGAGAAAAAGAGAACTCTAGCAGACACTTTTCAAATTTGCTTCCAGCATTTCTCACCCTTGAACAGAGCTCTCTTTTGTAGTATTTTTTAGAATAACTTCTTTTATCAGATTTCATCTTGTGAGAAACTTTAGCTGAACAAAGATAAATCTATTTCTGTTTTAGTATTACTAAAAATATAAACCATCAAATAAAATTCTCCATAGATCTCACCACCTCATGTGTTCTGTTTCTTTTTTATTGTGTGTGTGTGTGGCTTAATTAAAATTTTAGCCCTAATGGGTGTTAATTATGAATGAATTGTTTAAAGAACTGCTGTGTTGCCAGTGGTTTCAGTTCAAAGAAGAAATAAGTTTTCAGGCATAATTAAGGTGCAAATTTTTTTAATTCTTAAATCTTTTTACATTGAGGGTTTTTCCGGAAGGGCTATCTATGCACTTGAAAAGGCACACAGGAACTTATTTTATGTAATAAGTGATTTCCCAAAGCTACATAGTTTGGGGTGGGGTTTTTTGTGTCTTTTTTTTTTCCTTTCAGTTCTTTCAAATCACAGAAAGCAATGTGAACAAATAGAGCAAATTAAGAATGGTTGAAATGTTAGTAAAACAAAATAGGGCTTCTGAAGCTCTGGCTCAATATCCATGATGCTGCAATTCAAAACAGTTACAAAAGCTTTCCCAAAATAACCAAACAGCTATGTTATGAATGCCAAAGCAAAACTTCATGTTGCCTATGTGACACACCATGAAACTGGGAAATATGTTTGTTGTCAGCTCCTCCACAATAAAACTAAGGATTGTTTATGGGCAAAAGTTGATGTTTAACATTAACAGATGGCAAGGCTATCAGCCAAAAGAGCAGAATTCCAAATTTATTTCTTACCAACTCTGCGTTATTTATTCTGTATAAAGTCATATGCTTTTTTTTTCTACTGCATAACATATGCCCCTTGGAATTAAACTTAAAATTGTTCCAAATTATTAAGAAAAAATCAAGGAGTCAATTAGAGAGAAATAATAAAAACTTTCAGATGTCTAGGAAGTAAAACTCTAGGTGGACTGACCAAAGGAGTCAAAAAAAAGCACTCACAGGGAAAGGTTGTCCTGCCTTGCAGAGAGGGAGGCATGAGAGCTGCCTTTTGTGAAAGCCAGCTGAAATATGGCAAGGTCTGTCTGCACATTGTCCGCGGGCGGCATGGGAAGCGCTGGGCTGCAGTCCCAGGAGGGAGCTCAGGGTCAGACTTTGTGACCTCATACATCTGCAGAACCTGCCAGATGTGTGAGGTCAGAGGAGGCTGCCTGGGCAAGACAGCAGCACCTCTGCCATCGCCGAGGTTGTAAGAAGCACATCTTGAATGACAGGATAGCTCTCTGTGGTCCTGTCCTGTGGCACAGGGACCTCATGACCATGCTGTTTCTGTAATTCAGTACTGTGCGGATGTTTAGCAGCAGCCTGAGAAGAAAATCACATAGTATAAGATTTGTCTTAAAAATGTTGCCATGACTAGCAGGGGAGTTTTGCAGTTAGACACATGCAGTTCCTGTACAAGCTACATTCCTTTTGCTGGGGACAAAAGAAAATCCAAGGAGAATGTAGGCCCCCTCTGGAAGGTAATGGGTGTCGTGGTTACCCAGGATGTGGAGAAGGCTGAGGTACTCAATGACTTTTTTCCCTCACTCTTCACTGATAAGGGCTCTTGTCTCCCCACTGTGGAAGGCACAGGCAGGGACTGCAAGGATGAAGAACCGCCCATGGTGCTCAAAGAGCAGGTACGGGACCATCTAAGGAACTTGAAGGTGCACAAGTCCATGGGGCCTGACGAGATCCATCCGCGCATCCTGAGGAAACTGGCGGATGAAGATGCCAAGACACTGGCCATCATATTGAGAAATCTTGGTGGTCTGGTGAGGTCCCCGATGACTGGAAGAGAGGGAACATAACCCTCATTTTTAAAAAGGGGAGTAAGGAAGACCTGGGCAACTACAGGCAGGTCAGCCTCACCTCCGTGCCTGATAAGGTCATGGAGCAGTGTTCTGGTTTTGTTTGGTGAGGGGGGGCCTAAGGTGGCAGCTTCTGTAGGAAACTGCTAGCAGTCGCTCCCCTTTGTTCAGTGGACTCGGCCAGGCCTAGGGCGGACCCACTGCTGGCCAAGGCCAAGCCAATTGGTAGCAGAATGTTCCGTGATAACGCCTCTATGATAATGTATTTAAGAAGGAGAAAACAGGAAAAAAAAGGAAAGAGAGAAGATGTGAAGCAGCTGAGCGGGGGCAGAGAGGGGGAGGCGCGAGCCTTGTGGGCCTTGCAGGCCTCACCCTCTGGCCTCCCGCCGGGCAGCCGACTGGGCCCAACTCGGCCTGGCCTGGCTGCAAGAAGTGGAGAGAAGATGAGAAGTGAATAAGATATAAAAAGGATCCTGAGAGGCATCTGCCAGCCTGTTGTGAGGAACGGCTGCAGACGCCAAGGTCAGTAAAGAAGGAGGGGGAGCAGTAATGTGGCTCCTGGCCAAGATTCCCTTGCAGCCTGTGGTGATGACCATGGTGGAGCAGGTTGTCCCCCTGCAGCCCATGGAGGTCCACGGAGGGGCAGAGATTCACCTGCAGCCCGTGAAGGAGCCCACGCCGGAGCAGGTGGAGGCCTGAAGGAGGCTGTGGCTCGTAGAGGGCCCGCTGGGGCAGCTGTTCTAGAGGGACTGCACCCCGTGGAAGAGATGACCCACGACGGAGCAGTTTCATGAAGGACTGTGGCCCGTGGGAGGGACCCCACGAAGGAGCAGGGGAGGAATGCGAGGAGTTCCTCCCCCGATGATGAAGCAGCGGCATGAAACAACGCGTGATGAACTGACCGCGACCCCCATTCCCTTTTTTCCCCCCCTGTGCCACTCGGGAGGGGAAGGTAGTAGAGATAATGTTAAGCCCGGGAAGAGGGAGGGCTGGCGGGAGGTTATCTTGTTCCCTGTCTCATTCTCCTGCTAGTTTTAGTAATGAATGAATAGTTTTTCCCCAAGTCGAGTCTGTTTTGCCTGTGACAATAACTTTAAGGATTTCTCCCCATCTTTATCTCAAACCTCGAGCTGTTTTTCTTATATTGTCTCCCCCTATTCTTTCGGAGGGTGGGGGGAGCGGGAGAGAGACTGCGTAGTCTGGCCCCGATCAGCAGAACTACGACAAGCAGATTCTCCTGGAAACCATGCTAAGGAACATGGAGAGCAAGGAAGTGGTTGGTGACAGCCAGCATGGCTTCACCAAGGGCAGATCGTGCCTGACCAATTTGGTGGCCTTCTATGACGGGGTAACAGCACCAGTGGACAAGGGATGGGCAACGGATATCATCTACCTGGACTTGTGCAAGGCATTTGACACTGTCCCGCACGACATCCTTCTCTCTAAACTAGAGAGGCATGGGTTCGATGGATGGACTACACAGTGGATAAGGAGTTGGCTGGATGGCCACACTCAGAGAGTGGTGGTCAACAGCTCAAAGTCCTAGTAGAGACTGGTGATGAGTGGTGTTCCTCAGGGGTCCGTGTTGGGCCCGGCCCTGTTCAACATCTTTGTCGGCGACATGGACAGTGGGATAGAGTGCACCCTCAGAAAGTTCGCCGATTACACCAAGCTATGTGGTGCCGTCGACACGCTCAAAGGGAGGGATGCCATCCAGAGGGACCTGGACAGGCTGGACAGGTGGGCAGGTGCCAACCTCATGAAGTTCAACCAGGCCAAGTGCAAGGTCCTGCACGTGGGTCGTGGCAATCCCGGGCACAAATACAGGCTGGGCGGAGAATGGATTGAGAGCAGCCCTGAGGAGAAGGACTTGGGAGTGCTGGTGGACGAGAGGCTCAACATGAGCCGGCAATGTGCCCTTGCGGCCCAGAAGGCCAACCGCATCCTGGACTGCATCAAAAGAAGCGTGGCCAGCAGATGGAGGGAGGTGATTCTGCCCCTCTACTCTGCCCTGGTGAGACCCCAGCTGGAGTACTGCATCCAGTTCTGGAGTCCCCAACATAAGAAGGACATGGACCAGTTGGAGAGGGTCCAGAGGAGGGGCACAAAGATGATCAGAGGGCTGGAGAACCTCTCCTATGAGGACAGGCTGAGAGAGTTGGGGCTGTTCAGCCTGGGGAAGAGGAGGCTCCGGGGAGACCTGATAGCCAGTACCTCAAGGGGGCCTACAGGAAAGATGGGGAGAGGCTGTTCAGTAGGGCCTGTTGTGATAGGACAAGGGGTAATGGGTTTAAATTAGAAGGAGGTAAGTTTAGATAAGATATTAGAAAAAATTTTTTTACAATGAGAGTTGTAGAGCACTGGAACAGGTTGCCCAGAGAGGTGGTGGATGTCCTATCCCTGGAATCGTTCAAGGCTGGGCTGGATGAGGCTCTGAGCAACCTGGTCTAGTCAGGGGGGTTGGACCAAATGACCTTTGAAGGTCCCTTCCAACTCTAACCATTCTATGATTCTATGATGATTCTAAGCTGCAGCTACATCGGCACAGTCTATTCTTCACAGGGTGAGGCTCAAGAGGTGATAACGCTACTGTAGCAATATAATCACATCTCTAATAATCAGAGGATGGAGATTGTATTGCTTTAACTGTACCAGGACCTTCAAACCAAACTCACCTCCCCAAAGTACACTACAGAGCCCATAGCTAGGTATCCGTGATTCGTTTCCCGCCTCACCATGCGCTTGATATTAGCAACTGATTGGCATCCACATGTAAATATCTAAGTACCCCCCAGTATCTAAGTTGCTTTTCTTGCTTGGAAATCTTACACTACCCCTGACATTCTGCACTTCTAATTCATGGCTTAAGGCTCCTTGCAAGCGGCTCCCATGTCTTGCCTGCTGCTTAGTAATTGTACTTAGTCATGCCCCAACCGTGATCCAGTCAACACAAGAAGGTGGAACCAACACTTCTGATAGCACAGCAAAGCCCAGGGGCCTCAATAAGAGCTGGGTGTCTGCACTCATCCTCCCTGTGCCTCGGGTAGCAGAAAGCAGGAGTGAAGAGAGGCATGAAGTAGTGGAGAAGAAAGATACCCCACAGAGCCTTTAGATGTAGTTAACAGGGGCAAGTAGCACAGCAGAAAAGCTTTGGGGCTGAGAAGCCAGTGTGGATTTAGAAGGTTAGCGCTGCTGTGGGATGGCCGAGTGTCTGCGCAAGAGTAAGGACTGCATGTGGGAGTAGAGGAGCACTGGGAAGATGGGGGAAAGGTATGGGACAGAGTGTGCACACCAAAGCATTTGCCCTGACAAGATTGCTACACCACGTTGTTTAGGGAAGAGGAATCAGAGAAGACCACCCATAGACAAACCTCTCAGGCCTTGGAGGAAGAACTTGCTTCCTACAGTGCAGACGCTGCTCAGGAGCTCAACAGTCTTGCCTGGGACAGGCTTGCTCCTGCCCATGTAACTGGCACCATGACCTGTCAGCACACACCACTGTAAGCAGATGGCCACTGGCTTCTTTCAGAGCCTGGCTGAGCCACCCACTGGCATCAGATAGGACATTGCCTCCAGGAGCCTTCAGAAGGTTATTGTTGTCCTATGTGATTAGACCAGACTATGTCAGAATATATCAGAATATACCGGAATACATCCTATGTGTAGGCTGATTGGTATTAAATCCCATTTTAACTAGAAATAGAATCATAGAATCATAGAATGGTTAGAGTTGGAAGGGACTTTCAAAGGTCATCTAGTCTAGCCCCTCTGCAAGGAACAGGGACATCCCTGACTAGATCAGGTTGCTCAGAGCCTCATCCAACCTGGCCTTGAACGTTTCCAGGAATGGGGCATCCACCACCTCTCTGGGCAACCTGTTCCAGTGTTCTACCATCCCTCATTGTAAAAAGTTTTTTGCTAATATCTAATCTAAATCTACCTCCCTCTGTTTTGAAACCATTACCCCTTGTTCTGTCACAACAGGACCTCCTCTTCTCCAGACTGAACAGCCCCAACTCTCTCAGCCTGTCCTCATAGGAGAGGTGCTCCAGCCCTCTGATCATCTTTGTGGCCCTCCTCTGGACCCTCTCCACCCTGTCCATGTCCTTCTTATGTTGGGGGCTCCAGAACTGGATGCAGTACTCCAGGTGGGATCTCATGAGAGCAGAGTAGAGGGACAGAATCACCTCCCTTGACTTGTTCCCTTGACACTCCTCTTGATGCAGCCTAGATGCGGTTGGCCTTCTGGGCCGCAAGGGCACATTGCTGGCTCATGTTGAGCCTCTTGTCCACCATCACTCCTAAGTCCTTCTCCTCAGGGCTGCTCTCAATCCATTCTCTGCTCAGTGGAGAATCCATTTGTGCCCGGGATTGCCATGACCCACGTGCAGGACATTGCACTTGGCCTGATTGAACTTCATGAGGTTGGCACAGGCCCACCTCTCCAGCCTGTCCAGGTCCCTCTGGATGGCATCCCTCCCTTCCAGCATGTCGACGGCACCACATAGCTTGGTGTCATCGGCGAACTTGCTGAGGGTGCACTCTATCCCACTGTCCATATCGCCGACAAAGATGTTGAACAGGGCCGGGCCCAACACGGACCCCTGAGGAACACCACTCATCACCAGTCTCTACTAGGACTTTGAGCTGTTGACCACCACTCTCTGAGTGTGGCCATCCAGCCAA
>WHYT01016511.1:380738-414769 GCA_009806455.1 Tetrax tetrax | reverse complement strand
CAGGGCCGGGCCCAACACGGACCCCTGAGGAACACCACTCATCACCAGTCTCTACTAGGACTTTGAGCTGTTGACCACCACTCTCTGAGTGTGGCCATCCAGCCAACTCCTTATCCACTGAGTAGTCCATCCATCAAACCCATGCCTCTCTAGTTTAGAGAGAAGGATGTCGTGCGGGACAGTGTCAAATGCCTTGCACAAGTCCAGGTAGATGATATCCATTGCCTGTCCCTTGTCCACTGGTGCTGTTACCCCGTCATAGAAGGCCACCAAATTGGTCAGGCACGATCTGCCCTTGGTGAAGCCATGCTGGCTGTCACCAACCACTTCCTTGCTCTCCATGTGCCTTAGCATGGTTTCCAGGAGAATCTTCTCCATGACCTTATCAGGCACGGAGGTGAGGCTGACTGGCCTGTAGTTGCCTGAGTCCTCCTTGTTTCCCTTTTTAAAAATGGGGGTTATGTTACCCCTCTTCCAGTCATCAGGGACCTCACCAGACTGCCACAACTTTTCAAACACAAGGGCCAGCGGCTTGGCAACTTCATCCGCCAGTTCCCTCAGGAACCGTGGATGGATCTCATTGGGTCCCATGGACTTGTACACTTTCAGGTTCCTCAGATGTTCCCGAACCTGCTCTTCCAATACAATGATTCTTCATTCTCCCAGTCCCTGCTTGTGCCTTCCACAGCTTGGGTGGTGTGACAAGAGCCCTTATCAGTGAAGACTGAGGAAAAAAAGTCATTAAGCACCTCGGGCTAAGGTCAGCTAATGTGCCTTCCTCAGCAAGACAACTCTTTCCGCTCGAAGGTAGGATTGTCAGTGGGTGGCTGGGGAAATGTGGAGGCAGGAACACCACACCGTTGTTTTGAATAAGCCCTGTGGATGGAACTGTCTGAAAAGACCTAACAGACTACGACAAATTTTACCTTTGTGGATTCACAGTCTTTGCAAATTATCTGAGGTTTTGCTCCTCTGTCCCATGAAGATATCTAGTTAGATTGCTTGCTGTCTGATTCTTTCTGTAGCTCACCTTTTCTTGGGCACCTTGTAACACTCAAGGAGCTTATCTCTTCTCAAAATATAAGAATAGCAAGGTTTATACACCTGTTATTGACCTCTGTGTGTCTCTCTCTGTTCCATGTATATGTAGTTTGCTTTACAGTAATTTCCTTCTGTTATACCATTACTTTCATCTGCAATATCACTCATAGTAATTTTCAGAGGTCTAGCAGATTAAAGGAAAAACCTCAAACCCCATTCCCCAAGCCTATTAAATGAAATGAAACCTAATTACTGATCTTTGATGGAAAGAGAAGAAATCTATTGAAAATTAGCAGAATTTCAGCTATCAGTTACATCACTTTCTGATTTTACATTGATCTCAGAATTTACACAGAAAACAGATTAGGCTCAGTTAGACACCAGAAGCACAAACATGTAATGCTGACAAAAAGTGACTTCTAAAGTGCATGTAATAACTTCATGAAAAGCTTTAAGGAGAAGGTATGAAAATATCCCTGAAGAAACTTCCCAAATTTGAATTCTCCTACACTTCAGAGAAATGGACAAGGTTTATTAAGAAGGTTTTTGTAACAGATTGCTGAACTAATAGTTGCAACTATCTCAGATAAATCCTACATAAGACTGATTTACTAGATGATGAGTTATTTTAAAAATAACCTCTTGTAGCATTGAAACAATGTAGTGCAAGTTACTGAAATAGAACATTAAACATGGAATTGCCTTCCACTATTTGAACTATTTACATTTTACTGTTCTTACATGGGAGATGGGTAATTTTTAGAGTTGTTCACAATAGTGGGAGTGCAGAGCATTCACTTTTTGAAATTAATTTGCATGGCTGATACTTGTTGTTTGATCCAAAAACCGATTCACACCATAACCAAACTTTGTGATTTCTTTCCTGAGTAACTAGTAAGTTTAATGAGTTATCTTACTTTAAGGAAACAAAGTTTCCCCTTGGAGAGAAGGGATGTACCAACCTGAAAGCAAAAGTGCATAGGAGCTACTGCCATTGCTTTGTATAAATGCAGTGTGGGACAAAGGAAGGAGAGGAAGAGAGAGAGAAATACCTGCACCCAGGCTCACACAAACATTTGGACAAAGGCTGTAGAGGTTTGAAAGAAAAAGGATAAATATTTTCTTTATTTTCTTTCACTTTTAGTTTTTTCATCTTTCCTTAAGATATAATCTCTCTACAGCCTGGTTCAAAAGTTCATTTGACGTTAATAAAAAAAAAATTAGAATTGGTGTAAGTTTTGGCTCAGATTGCATGAAAATAACACATAGAAGGATGATTAATATAACATGGATACAAAGCTGACAGAAGAACAGATTCACAAACCTGGTTTTACCTCTCAACATTTTTATCAATGATCTGGATGCAAGAGTTGAACACACCGTTAGCAAGTTTGCTGATGGTAGCAAACTGGGAGGTACTCTTTACTCTCTCAAGGGACAAGAGGCCTTGCAGAGGGATCTAGATAGATTAGAGCATTGGGCAATCATCACTGGCATGGAATTTAACACGAATAAATGCCAGATTCTGGGACAAAGTAACCCCAGGCACAAATACAAACTGGGAGAGGAGAGGCTGGAGAGCAGCCCTGCAGAAAGGGATCTGGGGTGCAGGTTGACACTGAGCTCAACTGCAGTCAGCAGCGTGCCCTTGCAGGCAAGAGGCAAACTGCATCCTGGGGTACATCAGACACAGCATAGCCAGCTGGTCAGAAGAAGTGATCATCCCGCTGTATTCAGCCTCATCTTGAGTACTGTGTGCAGTTCTGGGCCCCACAATTTAAGAAGGGTATGAAGGTCCTTGTACACATCCACAGGAAGGCAACAAAGCTGGTGACAGGGCTGAAAGGCATGTTCTGTGAGGAGTGACTGAGGACTCTGGGTTTGTCTAGTTTGAGAAAAGGAGGCTGAGGGGTGGCCTCATTGCTCTGTACAGCTTCCTGAGGAGGGGAACTGGAGAGGGAGGTGCTGAGCTCTTCTCCCTGGGACCCAGTGACAGGACACATGGGAATGGCTCAGAGCTGCATCAGAGGAGGTTCAGACTTGACATTAGCAAACATTTCTTTAGAGACAGGGTGGTCAAATGCTGTTCAGCCTGGAGAAGAGGAGGTTCCGGGGAGACCTTATAGCGGTCTTCCAGTACCTAAAGGAGGCTCATAAGAAAGACAGGGAGTAACTCTTTAGCTGGGCCTGTTGTCATAGGACAAGGGGTAATGGTTTTACAATAGAGAAAGGTAGATTCAAAATAGATATCAGCAAAAAAATTTTTAACGATGAGGGTGGTGGAACACTGGAACAGGTTGCCCAGAGAGGTGATGGATGCCCCATCCCTGGAAACGTTCAAGACCAGGCTGGATGGGCCTCTGAGCAGCCTGATCCAGTTGAAGATGTCCCTACTCCTTGCAGGGGAGTTGGGCGGGATGACCTTTAAAGGTACCTTCCAACCCAAACTATTCTATGATTCTAATTACCCTGATTCTTGGATGAAAATTTGTCCAGCTGCAGCCCATAGACCGTGGGTCATGGGATAAACATTTCCGGCTGGTCAAAGAGCCATCATCTGTTAGAAAGCTCTCTTTTTTTTCTTTTTGCATTTTCTAGGTGGTGACTTCACATCCTAACCTTTTAGCAGGCCCATCTACCACCATCAAGCTGACAAGGCTACACGTGAAGCAATGATACGCAAGATGTATTTAAGCTCCGAGCTTTATGTTCTCGCTAACACACTGATGTGTCCCCTGTGTTTGCCCTGGTACCACAGTTGGGCGTAAGTTCTCTTAGTTACTTATTCTTACCCCCAAGGTCTAACCAGCAAGGCACCATTCCTCTCTTGTAAAAGGGATGGATAGCTGCTCTTAGACAACTTTTTTTTCCTACCATATCCAAGCAGAAACTGTTGAAATGAGATTATCTTCCTGAACAAGCAGTCATATGCAACTTTCTGATTGCTTAACAGTCCTCTATCATCCTAAAAATGTTGATTTAACACATATGCCTAAGCTTTTGCTGCTTTTTACTTTTTTTTTTTACATTTTACTTTTTCCACTTTTTTTTTTTTTTTTACATTTTTAATGGTGATTCTCAGGGTGAGTCCCAATTCTAATTTATTTATTATCATCTGCATCAGTCAATATGGTACTAACTCATATTGAGTCTTTTAGAATAGTGGAGGAGGAGAGTAGTGGGGAATATGTCAACTTTCTTAGAAATTCAATATCATACCAATGATTTCGTAGCATCTACATTTGAAATTTTGCCTTAGGAACCACAAGAACTTGTCTAAGTAAGAAACTCACAAAATCACATTGCCTTAACATTAAACAATTCTCTGTTAACTCTTTGCTGTATTAATTTTTTCATCAGCTCATTTAGGAACATAGTAATTTGACAATAGTTTTACACACTATTGAGTTAGTTATTTTTCCAAGTTAGAAAAAAAAGTTACCTCAAAAAAGTTTTTTTCCTAGAAATCTTGGACTGACTATGTTGTCCAAGTCAGAAAACACAGTCAAATAGAATCAGCTGGAACCACTCTGACACATTAGAAAGTTGGGGTAAAAAATGAACAAAATTTGCAGAATTTCAAGCAGCTATTGCTGAGTTTTCTTTCAAAAATTCCTCTGCAAGTTATTTCTTTGTGTTCTGACTGAGCAGTTCTTGCAAGTAGTAATGCTTTGCCAGTGTATGGGCCAGAAATCCTGTGTAAAATTCAGACATGGCATCTCTTTCTCATTCATTACTATTACCATTCTATTTGTTGTAAAGTGTTACAAAACTCTAAAGAAAAGTTAGTTGTTGCTGTCTATAGGGACCCATCTTGACGGATTCTTTCGTCTTCATCGCTACATTCACAGATTGTCTCAGGACTATGAAGTAATTACAAAACTGGCATGTATAGTTGCAATAAGAATATGCCATTGTACACACGTCATGCAGAAAGTTCAAATTTCACTGAGGACAATGGAAGTCAGTTTGATTACCACTCTCTACCAACTGCTGTTCTTAAATCCATGTCTCTCCAGTGCAGGAGATTCAACTGTTCCTCACAGCAATCATTTAATGTTTCCAGGGTGTTAATGTATTTGAGACATGCACTATGGGCACTGCCATGAGAATCCTGCTCCCCAGGTAACAGCCATCTAAACAAGGCACAGATAAGAAAATGAAGGATCAGGGTAAATTAGGTTCCACACAAGTGCCAGAAGTCTAAGACATAAGGTGGAGGACCTAGAATGATTAACTTGTAATGAGGACATCAATGCAATTTACATACTGGCAATTTAAAGACTGTAGATGGGGCATTGTGAGACCAGAGACATAAAGTGCGCAGGAAAGACTGAAAATGCAAGTGTAGTGCTCCGAGGAAAGGACAAGCAGATCAAGTGGGATTAGAAGTCTGTTTATACCGATGAGTAACGTGGAAATCCAGCGGGCTGAAGTTCTTGGCCTCAGCAGAGTGCTAGGTCATACATTACTAACAGGTCCTCCAGGATATGAAACTAATGTCAATGTGCTAAGGGAGACCAAGAAATCTACATGGCAGAAAATGGAAAAGTAACAGATTCACATAGCTACCCCCAATTTATAGGCCAAGATCACCACTGAGCAAGGTGTCAAGAGATTCTTGTGTCAGTGTCTCCCTCACACCAGAGTGCTGGCAGCTCTGCTCTCCAGCTAGCTATTGACTCCAACCATGTTTCCAGAGCGACAAAATAGTCCTTCCCCAGGGCTTTCCTTGTTGCAGCAGTTCTCATTCATTCTACAGCAAGCCATGGCTATAAATACTTGATTGTCCAACCCTGCTTTAGCACGATTACTGTACATATCATAAGCGTGTTACATATGTAGTGTGCTGCCCACAGATTTCGTCAAGATGCTAGGTATAAAAAAGGAACAACAAAAAAAAAAGAATCTTCCATCCTGTTCCCACTCATTACAAAACTTTTGAGTTGGCATCTAACTAGCCAGTATTTTGTTTATAGCTATGCTTAGTGGGGGAGAGGCAAAGTCCCAGTGAACATATGTTTGAAGGTGTGTTGATAGGTTAGAACAGTTTTATGTTGGATAATGTATCTGTTTTGGATAGCGGTATGCATATCCTGATTTTCTTGGATTCATGGTCAAGTGATGGCTGGATGCTGGATGGCGGTTGCCTCTTGATGAAAGGGCTCGTGATGAGGAGATGTACAGCAGTCGGGAGCAGAACTCACAGCTAAGTTCTGATGCTGGTGTGGTACTGCAAAAGGTGCCATGTGAGTAAGAAGAAAATAAAATTATCTGTCATTATCATGTCAGCTGAGGGCAACAGACTAGCATGGCAAAACAGTTGTCTCAAACTCCCTTTGGAGCCAGTATCAGGATAATCAAGAACACAGGGACATAAAAGGAAGCCATCACTACAACAAGCAGCAAAGTGGCTCTTCAGACACACTCTTTCCAAGCAGCTGAGAGCATAGAGACCATCTAAATGATGACCACAAGATAACTGCTTGCAAATTCGTCCTTGCTCTTCACTTTACCTTAGAAGTCACCACTCTCAGTTCTGCCTACTCCCTTGTGAAGTTTGGAGCCAGTCTTGACATGCAGGAGAAGTCAAATTGTGCATAAGAGGCCAAAAAAGAGGGACATGAGATGCAGTTTGAGCAGATAGGTAGATCTAAGTAATGTCCCTATAAGGCAGCCGAGCACCCAGTTCATCAGTGGCCATTTTGAAGAGTGTGCATACTGAAATACAGCCTTTTCAGTATATTGAGGGGAGATGCAAAAAGACTGACCAGAAAAATCTCCAATGGATTTACCTCACACCTCACAGCCCATGGTCTGAACTCATTCTTTTATCTATTAAAGGTAGCAGCACAAACACCACCACCATCTCTAGGAATTAAGCAGAGAACACAAAAGCAGACCACAATTTCCTAATGCAGTCAGGATTTTCTCAAAATGTTTTTTTTTTTCCTCCCAGAGTCAACCCGAGTCACAGTCTCACCTCAGTTTCAGAAGGTCTGATAGGAAATTTGGCACCTGGCTCAAGTGGCAGCTTTTGCAGGGCCCTATGCAGGACTGTCCATGGACACATCTGTTGAGTCTAAAATTGATCATCGAACATAGTTTGCAACTGCAAAGAAATATTGGGTATAACCAGGCTACAGGTAAGAATGAATATGAGAACAATGCCTCCTAGACGTTATGATGAAGACCATGATGACATAGGTTGACCC
This sequence comes from Tetrax tetrax, assembly GCA_009806455.1. Classification (NCBI taxonomy): domain Eukaryota; kingdom Metazoa; phylum Chordata; class Aves; order Otidiformes; family Otididae; genus Tetrax; species Tetrax tetrax. The sequence continues at coordinate 407,513 of WHYT01016511.1, read as the reverse complement.
TCTGGAGTCCATGGAGGACCAACAGATATCCACAATGTAGCCTGTGGAGGAGGACCCCACACTGAAGCGGATGGAGATACTGCGAGGGAAGCCATGAGTTTGTGGAGAGTCAACAATGGAGCAGGCTCCCGGCAGGAGTTGCGGCCTGTGGAAAGGAGCCCACACTAGAGCAGGTTTGCTGGAAGGACCTGTCACCCTGTGGGGGACCCACGCTGGACCAGTCCATTCTTGAAGGAGTGCATCCCGTGGAAAGGTCTCATGCCAGAGCAATTTGTGAAGAACTGCAGCCCATGGGAAGGACTCACATTGGAGAAGTTCATGAAGGACTGTCTCCCATGGGAGGGACCCCACACTGGAGCCGGGGAGCAGGGTGAGGAGGAAGTAGCAGCAGAGACAACATGTAATGAACTGACTGCAACCCTCATTCCCTGTCCCCCTGTGCCACTTCAGCAGAGGAGGTAGAGAAATTGGGGGTGAAGCTGAGCTCAGGAAGAAGGGAGAGGTGGGGGGTAGGTATTTTTAGATTTGTTCTTATTTCTTGTTATCCTGCTCTGTTTAATTATCAATAAATTAAATTAATATCCTCAAGCTGAGTTTGTTTTGCCTGTAACATTAATTGGTGAGTGATCTCCCTGTCCTTATCTTGACACACCAGCTTTTTGTCGTATTTTTTTTCTGCCCATCCTATTGAGAAAAGGGAGTGATAGAGTGGCTGGATGGTGACCTAGCAGCCAGCAAGGTCAACCCACCACAGAATGCCATGCTATCCATACATACTCATCAGGTTTCCAGGCATTTCTGTTAAACCTGAAGTCTAAACAAGTCTTGCCAGATTTTGATATAATAGTTTAGCCACTTTGTTATAAAACACAGAGGCTCGCAAGATCAACAAATAATACTGTTGCCAAATCTTGATGACATGCATGTATCCACCATTCTTCAGTGGAAGTTTTTTCATTTTTTAATGTTATGATTCTAGTTCTGTAGATATTAATTTAGGCTTTATTGTCTTTGAGTATGCATCTTGAATCCCAGGAAACATCAAAGCTGGAGAGTGTATGTGCATTTGTGCAAGTAAAAACCTATTTCAAGTCATTTATCCTCTCCAGCATTATTTATACACAGAATCCCAATAAGGGCTTTCCCTTTTTTTTGGAGGGGGGCGGGGAGGAGGGTGTGTTGTTAGAAATCTAAATGGAAACCAGACATTCTACTGTTCTTTTCATATCTCAAAGAATTAATGATTTTTAGGAACATCTGGAAAGTCAGTGATGTTTTGAACCACCTCAGCAGGTTTGTCAAAGAAATTACAGCCGGGATCTTCTTAAACTGCTGTCTTGTTTCAAAGCTCCCAATCCATATAACCCACAGGAACAGAACAAACGAAAGAGTGGAAGGGAAGAGACCTTAGGAAGATGAAGCGTATCTGGAGAAGTGAGTAAGCAGTACCATGCAAGCACTGGATGCACAGAAAACAACCTCAGGCTAATGTCACAGGGCAGAGCAGGAGGTACCTGAACAATACAACATTCTCCCCACAATGCAAAATCACCCTGTTGTACAGTTGTTCTATAACTATGGCTCTTTTTTTTTTATTTTTTTTTAAATGTATTCTAGATTACTTAATTTCAGCATTGAAATTTGTTATGTAATCAATCACCAAGGCTACATTACTTTTAAATCGAATTACTACTAGCCATTTCATAATTAATCAGAAACAGTTGCCCCAAAACTATCAGTGTAGCGGCATTATGATGTTGCTTTGCTTGGCCTGGTTAGTTGACTAGATAATAAAATTATAGGCCTTCTGGTAATTTTCCAGCAGTGATTTAGAGTGAACAAAATGCTCCATTAATGGTGAAAGACTGCTTCTGGTGCTTGAAGAGCAGACAGCTGCAAGGTGTTAAGCCAGAACTCCAGTGGGAAAAAGAGAAACAGACACAGAGGACAGAAAACTGCCTCAGCAAAGCCAAGAACAAAAGTCACCTGGGACCACACTGCAAGCAGCAGTAAGCCAAAAGATACTCTGTACTAAATACAGTCATTAACAAAGATGCCCCTTCCAGAAAGTCACACAGACCTCAAAAAGTAACTGGGGGCCAAAAAAATTCTTGGCGTTCTAGCTCTTCTCAACCACATGGTTGTTTTTCACAGGTGCAGTCACACAAGAAGTAACTGCTCATCCTTCTGTTGCACTTGGGAGTAAAATCTAAGTGCAATAACTTCCGGCGAATGAGAACTTTTATCTTCACCACTGAGAGCACAGTAAATATTGCTAAGCCACAGCCAGTTTTTTTCATAATCCCAGGCGTGAATCTGTTCCTGTGATGGCTACATGCCAGTTTTTGGAACACTAATTCCCTTCCTAATTGGCAGATCTTTTGCTTTAGCTACTAAAGTAAAAATCATTGCAGAGAAACACTGCAAATACAGAAAATTAGGCACCTTTTAGAAAACTTCCTCAAGAACTACAACATATAAGAAATAAACTTTCTACGTTTCAACATCTACACATACTTACTACAGTTACTACACAGTTACTATCTTTCTACATATTTTCTGTTATAGTTCTAACGTACCTAGATGTGTATATAAACATACAACAAGAACTGCCAACAGAACACCATTTCAGGGAGAGTAGACAGCAGGGACAACGGAGAAAATGTAGGGTTTGTATAAACTCTAGGAAAGGTATATTCTCCTTCCTTTAGTAGTTCTGCCTCACTGGGAGAGTCACCCCACCTCATCCTCCACATCACACAGCTCTGTTACATCATCAGGAAATTCCCCCAACTCTCCCAATGTCATTTTCTTGAAGACTGCGAAACCTGTAGCAATCCTGACCTGCTAATGCTCTACTCAATCTGCACAGAGTTTGAAAATCTGAGAAGCAGATATTGACAGTTTATTTGACAGAGCTGGGAAAAAAAACTGATAGATGACTGAAAACTTGCAGCTACAGAGAGGACAGAAGAACGCATGTGTCAGAGGAGAGCCATCATGCTTTGTGTACCCTTTTGCCTCCAGATACAATAGGACTGCAATGCTTATGTCTGTCCTACTGTGGGAGCAGAAGCACTGGTGTCCTAAGCAGCGTCAGTTACAGAGCTCACCAGTTAGCCCCTAAGTATGATTCCAACTTTTTATATTGCACTCTGTGAAGTTTTCCTCATAGTGTAGGTTTTAATAGAACGAGCTCACATGGATCGGTTTAGGAAGCTCAAAAATCTTTGTTACATGTCTGCAGTATGTTTCCTTGTGACCTAAAACATCTGTTTAGTGTTTCCATTGATAAAAATGTTGAAACTGTATTTAAATACATATTTATTTTCCTTTTTATGGAGTAATTGGAACAATTTTCCAAGAGTAGTCTGTTTATGAAGATTAAAGGGCATTATGTTGAGGAAACCTCATGATTAGAGAGCACATATCACACACAAAAGTATTAGAAGGAAAAAACACACAAGTGAGTTCCTACCGGATACATTATGTTGGTAAATCAATGAAATTAAATATCCAAAGAAGAAACTAGGCAAATTTATTAGCATTTTGCTACCACCTCTCTTCCCATACAGGTGAGGAAATGCTGCTGTTACATGCTGCTCTCAAATATCTCAGCAACAAACACTTAGTAAAAAAATTTAATGTGTGACCTCTTCTCCTCAGATATCACTGAAACGGCACATAGTTTGAAGGTGACCACTGCTAGCCCTGAATTATACCAACAAAAATCTTAGAACACAGCAAGAACTTGTATATTAATGTAGGGACAGGCCTCATTTACATCATACGCATTCAGTAATTTGTAGCTTTCAGGGGTACGTCCTTGTGAAAGCCACCTATTGACTTGAGATAAAAATTGAATTCCTAGACTTAAGATGCAAATGAAAAACAAATACATTAACAGTACACTTATGATTAAAAAGGTTAAAAAGGATTTTGTTCTGCTGACATTAATTCACTTTTTTACATGGACAAAAATAGCAACTCTGCACAAAGTAGAGTACTACCTCTTTTGGAAAGTAAAGAAAATATACATGAAGAATCAAAATATGTTCCTTCTAACTGATGGGAAAAGAACCCAAAAAGAACAGCCCAAAGCAAAGGGCTTTTTCACTACAGAACAGTCACTGTAAGTTGACAGTGTTCTTTCTCACCCTGCTTAAAGTTACAGATCTGACACTGTGGCAGAGACTAGAACTGTAAAACAGCAACCGACGCAGGGAAATAGACTCTATAACTCGGAGGTTATAAAGTAGGTATGTTTATTGCATGCAGATGCACGGGGGATCACTCCACCACAAGCGTGCATACCCGATGTAGCAAGCTGTCTTAATTTTATACAATAAAACAATGAATATTCAGTTGACACCTATACATATTCATTACCTATACCCGCCTACTCTCGCTTCGTATGCTAATTAACTTATCAGTCCCTCGCGCTTCTGCAAATCCTTCCAAGAATTGTGGGCAGGGGTCTTTGGTGGTCTTTTGGGAGGAAGGCCGTAGGTCTTCTTCATGGTGTACTTTTCACCTTTCGCCTGGAATGTGATGATCCTCAGGCTTATCAGCTTGAGTTGATTCATGTCCTTGTTGACTATCCGCCATGTCCTTGTTAACTATCTGTTTTCCTTTGGCAAGGAGATTTATTGGTGCACTCATGACGGAGTGCTCCTGTTTTTCAAATTCTTGCTCCTTCTAATCACTTCTTTGAGATAACGCAAGCTTGTTTCTCACCCTTCGTAAATAAGCCCTTCTGTCTGAAAAGAAAAGTAGACTTCTCCCTCTACTAATTGCTTCTTTAAACTATACGGTTAAGTGACTAAATTCTACAACTATATTCTTTAAATATGCTTATGGCTGTGACTTAACTTACTGACTCTAGTCCCCTATATCAATCCCCCCTTTTCTATTACCCTAAGTAAATTCTTTTACTTAAATTTCCCTGAATTATATAAAACATCATACGTAAGTGTTAGTTTCTTAAACATTCTCCAAACCCGTAAGTACAGCATAATGGCTAGTATTAATAAAATTCCTAAGTTAATCAATAAGATCATGATGGGGTGTATCATAGCATTAAGGATTCCTGTTGCAGAAGGTGACCAACCAAAGAGAGTGTCGCACCAGTTATGTTTCCCATCCTGTTCCATTTTCTTCAAAACCTTCTTGATCCCATCCACATCATAATCGACCATAAGAAGAGTTTCCTGCGCCTTTTCTTTAATTTCTTCCAGTAAGCGTTGTAAATCCCCATGTTTCATCAATTCTTCTATACTGCTTATATTTAGTCCTATGGGGACAGGAAGTATCGTTTGTGATAGGGTAAAATCAGATCTTAAGAATTGATGAGTAATTATTGGCTAAAATCACATCCTGTGATAGTAGTGAAATTACAGACACAATAATTTGAGTATTGTGCAGTCCGTTTCACCTTTCCATCTATGGTTATTCCAGAGACAGGTTACAAAGACAGATTGGGTTAATATAAAATCACTCCAGCATTCCAATTTTTCAGTTTCAAGGGCACAGAGGCTCTTTGTGAGTATAGAATCATTAGTTCTTCTTACAGTAATTTGGGTTGCTTTTTCATTGATAGATCCATTGACCATTTGGCAACCTCTCTGAATTCTTTCTCCAATTGTTCCCATCAAAAGGGGAGTCCTGCTGTCCTTGTCCCAGCCCCACTCATGCTGTGAGTACATTTCTACTTCGTGCATAACCACAGTGGCCAAGTTTAAGCCCGACTGTTTAAAAGGTGGTCCCATGCTTCTGCTAAATCTAAGGTAGGCGTGAGACCATGGCCATTCGATACTCTTTTGATTACAAGTTAGTGATAAGGTGCAGGAAAATATCGTAGTCCCAATCATAAATCCAATTAAACAATTGGTCATTTTAAGATTTATGCTTCCAAATTATAATTGTTCTAGTTGATTAGTACAGTTACTTCTACAGATAATATACTACCTTCTGTGATTTACTAAAACAGATTCTGTATTTACAAATAACTAATTGGGCAAGATTGGTTACTGGTCTGGTCCCGGTTTCCTTTGTCCGCTATCGTTTGTTGCCCCTAGTTCACTTACTTGTTACCCGCATTGTCCCTGCCTTTTTCCGTGCGAACGAGTCTAAATCTCAAGTCCTTGTTGTTGTCTGGAGTTACTCTCCATGAAGCTGCAGGGGCTCTCTTGATCCAGGTATGGTGTATCCAGGAGTTCTGTCCTTCAACCTTAATTGCCGTATAGGTGGTGAGAAGGACTTGAAAAGGTCCAGTCCACTGTGGTTCCAGGGTTTTTTCTGTAAAAGACTTAACATATACATAGTCCCCAGGTTGGATATTGTGAACAGGCCCATCTAGGCCTCTACTACGTGTGCCCATTACATGCTTTTCAATTCTTTTTAATTGTTTATTTAGTGCCACCATATAGGAGGTCATTATTTCTTCACCAGTTTGTGAAGAAGTTCCTTGTTGCACCCCATAGGGTTGTCCATAGGACCCCTCAGGTTTCTTAACTGGAAGGATAGGTGTGTTAAATTCTGACTCACATTCTTTTAGTAGTCCTAGTTCTACGAATCGTCCTATGATTGGACAAATTCCTTCCCTATCTTCCCTTTTCAGTGGGTATTGTTTGATCTTTACCACACTTTGTCCCTCTTTCAGTTTTACTATTATTGGTGGTGCATTCTTTGCTTGTCCTGGTGTATCGGTTGCCCAGACTCCGGGATATACTTGATCAACAACTCTTGCATCAATTTCTCCTGTTGCAGGGGTACTGACCAAGGATAGACTCATAATTTGAACATACTGATGATCGTTTACCTCCAGAGTAAGTTCCCCTTGCTTAAATTTGATTGTTGCTTCTAATTGTTCCAATAAGTCCCTACCAAGAAGGGCCTTTGGAGAATTTGGCATATACAGAAATTTATGGATCCCCAATTTATATTTTAAAGGTCTGCAAAAGTAAGCCTTTTCGGTCTGGCCCATTGCACCTTTCACTGTAATATAATCATTTTCCAGAGGCATCAAAGCTTGATTCAGAACTGAATAAGTCGCTCCTCTATTAAAAATTCAATTTCCTTTTGTCCTTCCCCTATTTTTACTAAGGGGTTGGCTAGTCAGTTTTCTTCATCTACGTGAGCTACCGTCTTCCCTTGATTGTTGCACCATCTAGCGTTCCTTTGGCGCTCAGGGCACTCGTTCTTCCAGTGTCTGGGCCTTTTACATATCACACATCGAGTTTTGCCCAAGGGTGTCAGCCCACATATTAGTTTAACTTTAGATTTCTAATTTTCATTTTCTTTTACCACTGCTAGTGTCTTCTTCTGGTCTCGCCTGTAACTTTCTTCTCAATTGCTAAACATTCTCCATGCTTCTTCTAATAACTTTTCTAAATCTCTATTTTCAGGAGGTCTTAATTTTTGCAATTTGCGCCTAATATCCCCTTGTGATTGCCCCAGAAAGAGGGATATTAGTTGCTGTGTGCCTCCCTCCGAATTCGGATCTAGAGGTGTGTGCCTACGCATCACATCCCTTATTCTGTCTAGGAATTTGGAGGGCGTTTCAGAAGGAGCCTGCCTGACCGCATATAATATTGCCCAATTTATTGTTCTGGGAATTGCTTTTTCCATCCCTCTGAATATCCATCCCTGGTATGCCTGCAACCTTTCCATATCGGCGGAGCGGTTCGGATCCCATGCCAGGTCTGACAAGGGAAACCATTCTCTATAATTACTTCCATAACTACTTCCCTTTATATCATAGTGTTCCTTAGCAAGCTCCCCTGCTGTCTTAATAACAAGTTGCTTCTCAGTTTCAGTCAGGCAATCCAATAATAATTGTATGTCACTCCAGTTGGGATTGTGTTGTTTCACTATGAATTTAAAATTTTGTGCCGTATTTATCGGATCATTACGGTATCCTCAGGCAACCTCTTTCCATTCCCTCAGATCGGAGTCTGTGAATGGAATTTTTATTTTTATGGTTCCTCCATCCGGACTTAGGGCTTCTCGGAGAGGTGCTTGTAAGATAGCCTTCGGTCTGGTGCATGAAGACACTGGGCTACTTGGAGACGTGGTGGGGGCTCCAAGTGTATTTCCTTGTGTAGAGGCAGGCATTTGACCCTCTTTAGAAATAATTTGTGAGATGTCCTGTTCACTCAGAGGTGGACTAGGGATTCCGGCCGAGCCCTGCCTCCCCATCCCATAAGGTGGTTGAATAGATCATATAACTCGGGCTCTTGTTCCCTGTTTAGTTTAGTACTTCTTTGTGCAATACTACATGCTGAACAACATCTTCTCAACTTTCCTTTATGCTCTCTCCTTGCCTCTCTTTCTAGGGTTAGTACCATAGGATCCTGAGGGGGTACCAATCCGCAGTCCCTCTGCCATTCGGGTTTGTCTTGAAGGACGAAAAACATGTCTGCATACGATACCTCATCCCATTTTCCTTCCCTTCTTAGGAACAACATTAATTGCAGGAGAGTGTCATAATCTAACGTCCCTCCCTCCTGAGGCCATTTCACTTCATTTTCTAGTTTATATAGGGGCCACCACTGATTGCAATACTTAACTAATTTCTTTTTATCTTCGGTATCTCCTCGTCCTACAATAGCCTTCCAATGTTTTAATATACATCCCAAGGGTGGTTTTTCACAAGGTTTACTCCACCCGCTCCCATTTTGAAATTTTCAATTGCTTCGCTTTTCTCTGGCCGCCTTAGTTGCCCAAGGACGGAAACGTGGATAGAGCTCCTCACTCGCTTCGCGCTCAAATGTGCGTCTCAATTGCACCCTTGCACTCACACAGTCAGAATAATTAAACTACACAGGGAAAATCAAACGTTTCAGAATGTGCTATTAACCCCCCGACAATAAACACCACCAGATTGAATTATTCAAGATTTTGCTCCTGGCACTTTATATAAGCTCTCTCCATGCCGACATACAAAGGTGCTCACAATATCCACGCTCTCATGGACACACTCATAGTGGTCACACAATCATACATACGGAAAGAGGTAAGTCCCCTTGTTTTCTATCCCACCTCAGAAGAATCTGGGCAGCTAGGGGCAGCTGGACAGACCTCACGCCACACACACACAGTCACAGCTTCGCTTAGATTCCCGGGACTCACTCACGCTTTTACAACACAGGCATAAAAGGTCCCACACACAACATAAACTTTTTCACCATGCAACACAAAATCCTTCACACAAAATCTATGGTTCAACAAGTCCAAATCAGTAGCCAACACCAAATATCTTATTATGATAACGAAAATCAATACCTGAAAGAGATTTAACCTTGCATCACTCCAGTTGTCAACCTTCTAGCAGCTGCAAGTATCTTTTAAAATTGCAAGAGGCCCGCTTACCCTTCTCCTGCTTCTCATATACCGGTCATCAGCAGGTCCGTCCTGGCTCCCAAAAATGGGATGCAGCGGTTACCTCGGGCTCGCCCCCCCCCCACCTCAGGGTTACCTCGGGTTTGCTCGATCTACTCTCAAGATCGCTAGCGGCCAACCTTTGGTCAGCAAACCCCCTTCCCTAAGGTACCTTTCCTCCTAGGGGCTACGCTGTGCGCCGGACGTCTCTGTGCATCTCATCAGCAGCCCTGTTTGAAAACATACCCTTTTATCCTTAGATCCAGGGGTTTCTCTTCTGCTCCCGGGTGAACAGCTGAGAAGGGGAGGCTCTGCCGAGGAGATCTCCCGGGGCGCACCTAGGAGCGTCCGCTCCGCAGCTGGTCTCTCAGCCGAGCAGAAATCCTCCTGGCTGGCTCGCCAAAATGACGTAGGAAAATAGACTCTATAACTTGGAGGTTATAAAGTAGGTATGTTTATTGCGCGCAGATGCACGGGGGATCACTCCACCACAAGCGCACACACCTGATGTAGCAAGCTGTCTTAATTTTATACAATAAAACAATGAATATTCAGTTGACACCTATACATATTCATTACCTATACCCGCCTACTCTCGCTTCGTATGCTAATTAACTTATCACTCCCTCACGCTTCTGCAAATCCTTCCAAGAATTGTGGGCAGGGGTCTTCAATGGTCTTTCGGGAGGAAGACTGTAAGTCTTCTTCATGGTGTACTTTTCACCTTCAGCCTGGAATGTGATGATCCTCAAGCTTATCAGCTTGAGTTGATTCATGTCCTTGTTGACTATCCGCCATGTCCTTGTTAACTATCCGTTTTCCTTTGGCAAGAAGACTTATTGGCGCACTCGTGACGGAGTGCTCCTGTTTTTCAAATTCTTGCTCCTTCTAATCACTTCTTTGAGATAACGCAAGCTTGTTTCTCACCCTTCGTAAATAAGCCCTTCTGTCTGAAAGGAAAAATAGACTCCTTCCTCCACTAATTGCTTCTTTAAAATATATGGTTAAGTGACTAAATTCTACAACTATATTCTTTAAATATGCTTATGGCTATGACTTAACTTATTGACTCTACTCCCCTCTATTACAACAAAAGTAAGAGTTTTTGACGCAAGCTAATATTCCAGCACAATTATATAGTGCTGTTCCAAGAACTCACTATCTTCCCTCTTGCAGAAAGTATAAAGGCATGTTGTCCATTTCGTGTGACAAAATGCCTTCCTTAAAATGTTATTCCTAGAAAAACATTATTGCCCAATTTCCCCGATACATGTGCAAGCGTTGGTCTCCAGTGTGCATTTAGCTACTGCTTCAAGGCAACTGTGATGGAGTAGTTTGCTTCAGCTGAATTCAACACCTTTGAAGAGGCTAGTTTTATCCATTCGAAGTTGGAATTAAAATCTTCACAGAACAAGGGCCTGCACAATCTGGTCTGAAGTCTATGCTCTCCCTGCTTAGAGCAGGAATTTGGACTAGATGACCTGCCAAGATCCTTTCCAATATGGATGATTCTCTGGGATGGCTCTCTTCATACTTTTAGAAACTTTAAAAATATAAACCAGGAATTGAATATTTCACCCAAATTTTTGCATGTAGTTTAATTCAACATGTTCAGGCACTTAGGAAAGTTGAGGAACTTGAAAAAGCCCCTCTGAAGTCTACGCAATATAACACAGAAATTGTTATTCTGATACCATGTTTTGATATCGAATCAAATATTTGATATCACGAATCGGATTCCTTTAACATGCCTCTTCAGTGAATTACTTCAAAATATTTACAGTGAATTCTCATTTTATTTCATTGCTTCCATTCTATACACCAAATTTGCAATTAACAATATCTCAAAATAAAACCAGTTCCCAAGTTCACTATACTTTTCATTTCAACATTTATGCATTTATAATACAGGAAAGTTACATTAATAATAGCAAAGCAGACCTGCAAATGATTTGAAGTCAGAACTTATGAACAGCAACGCCTTTTCATTATTTTGCCATGACTACATTCTGTGATAACTCCTAAATAATGATTATTAAAATCTACATTGATTTACAGTATTCACAAAGACAAACTTGCCACATGAAAGTATGAAAAAGGCAGCAGCCTCTCATATGATTTAAAAGCAATTTGCCACATGCTTGTTTTACTTGCTAAAAATCATTGCCCCCCCACTTTCATATTTACTGATGAAACCAAACACTAAGTTATTTAGAATGATCAGAACTCATTTTCAGACTGAAAGTCTTGATTTAACAGGGGCAGAGAGCAAAAATGGTACATTGCAGTAGTTTGCTTGAGCATAAACAGACTTGATTCTGCTCCACAAAATATCTAATCCAGCATAGATTTTAAATGAAGAACATCAGTGCTAAATAGTAAGTAGATAACTGTGTATATAACACTGATCTAGCAAAAGAGAAGTTCTTGAAATATCCATTTATTTTTTTATGCTTTCTATACACTTTGAACACTGATACTACGTGGAGTGGTAAGATTATTCTACTCTTCTATGAAGTGGTAGAGTAAAACTAAAGTCTGAAGTTATGAGTAGAAAGTCTGCTAAAAATGGCACTTACACATGCACATTTCAGTGTCTAATTTGCTTTATTCACACATATTAGTTACTGTAAGCCTTGGAACAAACTGTAAGACAGCCAAATTTGCATTCTGCGCAACTTTGCCCAAATCCAAGTTTTTGTTATTTTGTACAAAGCAAAAGATTCCTCTTCGTCATAATCTGCCACACTGCAGCAAAGTAAGAAGTCTTCTATGTACCTGTAAATTATGACATTTATGTCTACAAGTTACTTACAGTTTCTATTTTGCTCAGAGCTCCATTAACAGTGAAGTTGAAAACATTTTTAAAAGACTAATAAACCCATTGGTTTTCCACTTGCAAGTTCTTACAACTTATGAAAATAAATTCCTTTGAACTGGCTAGCAGTCCAAATTAAATATCAAATGTGATGTTTATAAAGCAGAGATTAAGAATTCATATCCATTCCTTAAGTCAGTTAACTGGTAAGAGGAAAGGCAAATCCTCACTCCAACCACATTTGAAATCCGATTCCCTTCTGTATGACTGCACATTATATATTCTGCTTGTGTCTATAAATTTAAATTTCAACAGTACTATTTAAATTACACTTAGGAAGCTATATCCCCATTTTTAAAACAAGTTATTTCACAGTGTAAGGAGTATCTACAGAGTAGATCCTTAAAACTTTATTTTCTAAGCCATTTTAAACAATAACTAGGTTAGTAAATCAATTATGTCCACTGTGCTAAATACACACCTGAACAGATTAAGAAACATTTTGAAGCAGTGTTGAGTAAATAATTTTGGTAAGCTGTAAAACTGCCACATGCAAGGTATATTGCACTACAACAGCTCCAAATCCTTTATAAAAACCCAGCATTCCTTCTTCCCGTTTTATAGTATTTATGCAGTCTCTCATCCCCTCATACTGAGTATTGATTGGAAGCACTTCATAGCCAAGGTCTGTATTGTCAATTATTGTGCGTGTCCCTTGAATATGAAGGCGGTGTAAAACTGTTTCCAGTGGGTAAAGCATGACATCAGCACAGAGGCTAGCAGCAAAGCTAGCAATAAGTTCTGGAAAATAGGCATCCAGCATGCTCTGCACAGAAGTAGAGCTCTCAGTTGGAAGATTGTGGGAATTATCCCTTTTCAGAACAAACAAAACAAGCTTCTGGATGATGGAACTGATGATGTAGTGAAGAACTCCATGAAGAGCAGTTGGAAAAGTCAAGACCATCAGAGGAAGGAGACGCTTGCTATGTGGTACTCCCATGCCCACAACTCTGCCGATTCCTTCTTTCACGCAGTCCAGGATGCCAGGATTATCTCGAATTATTTCACTCTACAAGTACAAAAGAATAGTTACATCTTGTGCTGTGCATTTTATAACCATGCTGACATCCACTTTGACACTTCATCACTGCTGAACTTTATGAGAGGTAAAGATTTGCATGCTGTCATATCTACACACCTATATTGATATAAATTCTTTGCTCTAACACTCTTGATAGCATTCAAGTAAACTTGCTTTTAGAAAATGAACCCATCTTAAAGAGTCTTTATTTCATGTACATTCCTGTTATTTGTGCTGCTATCAAAGAAATTCAACTTTCAGTCTACTGCTGAAAGTATCAGTCTGCAAAACAGTAATGTACTGAAAACGCCTCCTTCCAAAGCAAAATGCTTTTATCTAATTTTGAAGTCCTTTCCTTTAAGGACTATAACTATAGTCTTTGAACTTGAATGTGCGTAATAAAGACTTCTATAACTAAAGTTGAGTTGAAAGACAATTTTAAATTTTAATTTAATAGGTTCAGCTCTGAATGTTTCTATTCCCTTATTTGCATCTAAAGTAGCACTCCTTAACCAGCTGCAAGAAATAACTATTTTGTTCATGTAGTGAAAATAAAGAATTCACTTAGTAACTGTTTCCTATGTTGTACTTCACCTGTGACTATAGAATTAAGCTAAAGACATTATTTCCCCTCCTAATGCTTATTTAAATTCAGTGTTTTATAGTCTCTGTCACATCCAAAATTCAGGATTTGGGAGTTCTCCTCAATGCCCAAGTCTCCGAGTCCATGCTGGCTGTGTCCTGACTTCATGCCAGGACAAAGCACCAGAACATTCCTCAGTACTCTGAGGAAAGCCTAACAGCCTGCAAAGCCTTCATCGTCAGAAGAGAAACTTTACAGAAGAGAAACCAGTTCAAATACTTGAGAATATAACACTCCAGACTTTAAGTTCAGCATCATAACCTTTCCTGAATCCCCTTCTCCCCCATATCATTACAGCCACTGCACTTCAAAAATGTGCTTGCTTTTGTCAAACACGCCACCGTGTGGTTTGAAACGTTAAAGACAAAACTAGTAATGAGACTGCTACAAATTTCTACCATTTACAGTTATTTTGATTACATATATTTATGTAATATGGAGAAGTGTGTACTGGAGAAGTGTGTCAAACTAATACTGGTTTATCAGAATTAAGACAACTAAAGTTAATGTAAAATGTCAGTTTCCCAGTATGCGTCCAGTTAAATCTTCCCAAGGCTTCCATAAACTCAGAGATACACTCAGGCTGGATTTATGGAACATTATTTTCAAAATAATTCAATAGGAGAAAGGAAGAGGGCTTCTTAAGTAGAGGAACTTTAGAGAATGCGAGTTTGTTGCTGGGAGTCTTACCTACGTGCCCCCAGGCATAGATGTTTAATCTCACCTGTCCTGTTAGTCCACAATATGGCTAGTTCACACAGAACAGCCTTCCCAGTACCTTCTGACTCCTTTAAGTTTGGATTCTCTGCACAGAGCAGAATCCTGTCCCTTGAGAGTACCTGCCTCTAAAGTACATGCTGAAACTAAGAAGTCAGTCCTGTTTCCCTCTTCTCCACAGAAAAAGCACCATTTTGTAGACACAGACCAGCAGTTGAACTGTGGATTTAAACAGCTGGATCTAAATCAGTCTTGACAGTACTTAAAAGTTGTCTATGTTATGAATGAAAATTATTATTTTTATGACTGAATGACATGAAAGTGACTATCATGCACCACCCTCCACACAAGAGCTCACTTTACAGTAAGAGTTCCGTTAGCTGCACAAAGATACTTTCACGTTAATTAAGAGCAAGTCATTACCTAGAGAGAGCTGGAAGAACCACCCTGGACTACTACTTCTTAGCTAAACTCCTTCTCTTTCTCCAGAAAGAGATGCAACAACTAATGAAAATCTGCAATACAGTGCTATGAGTTACTCTGTTCAGTTATAGAACTAGTTAAGCTGTATCCTAAGTGACAGGTCAAATATTTATCTTCATGGCTAAAGAAGAACTAGATTAAAATTTAAAAGCAAGAAGTTCACAGAATCACAGAATGGTTCGGGACTGAAGGGACCTTAAAGATCATCTAGTTCCAATGCCCCTGCTCTGGACAGGGACACCTTCCACTAGACCAGGTTGCTCAAAGAGGGAGAGAGAGAGAATCACCTCCCTCGACCTGCTGGTCATACTTCTTCTGATGCAGCCCAGAATACGGTTGGCCTTTGGGCTGCAAGCACACATTGTTGGCTCATGTTAAGATTCTCATCAGTCAACACCCCTTTGTTCTTCTCCTCATGGCTGCTGTCAATCCATTCTCCACCCAGCCTGTATTTGTGCTTGGGACTACCCCAGCCCATGTGCAGGACCTTGCACTTGGCCTTGTTGAACTTCATGAGGTTTGCACAGGCCCACCTCTCCAGCCTGTCAAGGTTGCTCTGGATGGTATCCTTCCCTCCAGAGTGTCGACTGCATCACACAGCTTGGTGTCATTGACAAACTTGCTGAGGGTGCACCCTATCCCACTGTCCGTCTTGCTAACAAAGATGTGAAACAGGACCGGTCCCAATACCAACCCCTGAGGAACATCACTTGTCAGCAGTCTCCACTTGGTGGAGTTGAGCTGTTGACCGCTACACTTTTCAGTGCTATCATCCAGTCAATCCCTTATCCACCAAGTGGTCCATCCATCAAATTCATGTTTCTCCAGTTTAGAGACAAGGATGCCATGTGGGACAGTGCCAAATGCTTTGTACAAGTCCAAGTAGATGATGTCAGTTGCTCTTCCTCTATCCACCAATGCAGTAACCCCACTGTAGAAAGCCACCAAATTTGTCAGGCATGATTTGTTCTTATGAATCCATGTTGGCTGTCACCAGTCACCTCCTTATTTTCCATGTGACTTATTATAGCTTCCAAGAGGATCTGCTCCATGATCTTCCTAGGCACAGAGGTGAGAATGACAGGCCTGCAGTCCCCTGGCTCTTCTTTTTTTCCCTTTTCAAAAAAAGAGGGTTCTGTTCCCCATTTCCAGTCATTGGGAACTTCACTGGACTGCCATGACTTCTCAAATGTGATGGATAGTGCCTTAGCAACTTCATCTACCAGTTTCCTCAGGACCCATGAACCTGTGCACATTCAGGTTCCTTAAATTGTCTCGAACCCGATCTTCTCCTACAGTGGGTGGTTTTCCTTTCTCCCAGTCCCTGCCTTTGCCTTCTGTGACTTGGGTGGCATGGCTAGAACACTGGCAGTGAAGACTGAGGCAAAAAAGTTGTTGAGTACATCAGCCTTCTCCATGTCCCAGGTAACCAGGTGTGCCGTCTCCTTCCAGAGAGGGCCCACGTTCTCCCTGGTATTCCTTTCATCCCCAAGGTACCTACAGAAGCTTTGATGTCCTTGGCCAGATTTAATTCTATCAGGACTTCAGCTTTCCTACCCTGATCCCTAGCTGCTCAGACAATTCCCTTGTACTCCTCCCAGGCTATATCCTTACTTCCACCCTCTGTAGGCTTCTTTTTTGTCTTTGAGTTTGTCCAGGAGCTCCTTGTTCATCCATGCAGGCCTCCTGGTGTTTTTGCCTGACTTCCCCTATATTGGGATGCACCACTCCTGTGCTTGGAAAAGGTGATCCTTGATCATTAATCAGTTTTCTTGGGCCCCTCCTCCCTCCAGGGCTTTATCCCATGGTACACTACCAAGCAGATCCCTGAAGAGGCCAAAAGCTACTCTTCTGAAGTCGAGAGTCGTAAGCTTCCTGTGTGTCCTCCTCACTGCCCTAAGGATCTCGAACTCCAACATTTCATGGTCACTGGGGCCAAGGCTGCCTTTCAGCCCCACGTTCCCCACCAGCCCCTCCTAAGTTGAATTACTGAAAAAGCTTTACAGTTGTTATTGGGGAAGGGGTGACTGCAACAACTTGCTTAGCAAGCCTTTTAAAACCTTTACGTGGGAAAAACTTCTTTATGGTTTATCTAATAGAACATATAGTTGTAACTCATCCTTATTTCATAGATAATATATTCCAACTATCTATATTAGATGTCTTTTCTAATCCTAGATTTAGACTTGAGATAGTACAACTGACATATCCATCTAGTAAATACTTTTTATCTCAGATGATATGTCATACAGCCTCAAGCAAAACAAATGCAAATACTGCAACATGAACCTGAATCAAAAGCGAAAGACTCACTTCCCCACATAATCTAATCTATAAAGAGAATAACAATATCTTTTTAAATGTTGTAAATATACATAAGTTACCTGTACAGTTTCAATCAGGCTCGCAGAATAAAAAGGCATTGCTATCACATGTGTTAAGCTGTAGAAATGAACAAGATAAGAATTAATATCATGATACTACTATAATTTTAGACAAATATGCACATCAAAGTTGTTAGATATATACCAAGACAAGCTGAGAGAAAAGTAACAAACCATAACTCAATTATTAAAATGCACTTTAACAAATTTAGATGAACTTCAGTCTTAAGTTATGTTAAATTCTATTTCAACGTGACTAGACTGATTCACTTCTATCACATACCATAATTTAATTGCTAAAGGAATAAAATCTTTTAAATTATTCAAGTTCCATACAGACAAAGGGATCTAGAATGAGAAAATAATCAAGATTGTGTATGCAATTAAGACTGTCTAAAACAAAAGAAAAATCAAAATTTGAAAATTACTGTTAGCACCCTGTCAAGTAACCATAGCTGCACATTAAACTAATGTACATTTAGTAGTTTTATTACTGTTTAGATACTAAGACATAAGGTAATAACACATGCTATACTTACCCTTTGAGTAGAAGGTGTCCACCTATCTGCTTGAAGTTCCACTTATGTGAAAGCTCCCTAAAAACAAAAGTATTTATCTTAAAATGTATAAGAACATGTTATTCTCAAGCATTTCTTCCATGGGTGTCAACATCCAATTTTCATACTGGTGTCTGATTATCAGTTTACACTGCGGGATTTCCCACAATGGAAAGAAAATCAGCTACATATTTAATAAATTATGCCTAACTTTTAGAACTTATTTGGGCCTATTAGATATTCTCTCAAAAAAGCTTTCTATTATTACTAAGGTGCCTGTCATTCTCACAGCTACTGGCTTTAGTGGTTTGCATTTGTTTTGCATCCTTATGTACTAACTCTTAAATCTCTTTTCAGGGAATATTGTATTATTTTAAAATCCCCATAGTTTTCCTTTATCAACATATTTTTAAAATAATGTTTTTGTTTGGTTACGCTTTTTGAGGTTGCTTATCCTGTTTTTGTTTCTTTACTGAAAATCTAAATCACATTGACATAGTTAGACAAGACCAAATCAAGTACAATAGGTCAGACTAGGTCAGCTGCATAGTAATTCTGTACAGACTTAATTCTTTTGGCTTATGACCAGTCTTTAGCATATCCTGGTAAAACAAAAGAAAACCCATGTGTTTAACTCAAAGGTGACTTTCAAAATATCCCCTAAAGCAGTATTTTCTAATTACATACTTCAAAATATGAACAATAAGTGTTAACTACACTCCACTTGTCAGGAAATGTAATCCCACTTAGCTCAAGATAACATTCAAATACTCTAGCTATGAGGTGAAAGTATTTCTGTCTGAAACGTTGAACACAATAGACTATGCATTTTTAATAATAAGCTATAAAGTGTTCAACTTCAACTCTTGTCCAGGAATCACACTCGCCCACTGCCTGTAGCTACAACTCTAATCCAAGAAAGGAAACTCTTCACTATTTCTGAAGAATTGTGTGTTACTAGTAGCCACCACTTTTCTAAATACATAAGTCAGTCACTAAAGAGGAAGGAAGATCATTTACCATTATGTATTTTGCACACTTGGATCACATCCACTGAGCCATAATACTTAAAAGATATGGAAAATTAACCAAACTGATGTGTGAAGCCTAATCTGTCAATCCACTATGTGTAACTATTGCTGCAGTGGAAGAACAATTATGGAATGAGTTAGTGTAGTACAGAACCACATTCAACTCGCCACAAAAATGTTAACATCCATTTCTGGGCCCCTCTCCTAAAATAGGAGGATTCTTTTATTATATGATGATATAGAACTGGAACTGACATCTCACTTCCTTGTGTCCTTTGGAGCTTCAAAATGTATTTAAACAACCTTTTAAATCAGATTTGCTGGCACTGCTGCTATAAGCAATAGCCTTCACCTCCCTGTGACAGCCCAAACATGCATGATGCCACTAAAAAGGGAGCATCCAGTAGTAAACTGCATAGGATGGTGCATGAACAAGACCATCATTTTAGCCAGATCACTTCCTCAATTCAGTTCATTTTGTGACTGTTCACATACCGTATTGGCACAAGGATGGGGGTAGCACCGAGGAAGGAATGAGCAGGTACTAGTGGAAAGGATTGCTTCTCTTAGCAGCAGCACCAGCTCCCTTTTCAAACTACTGAACAACTAGCCCACAAGAAGAAAATCCTTGCTCATGTTGGACAGAAATCAGAAATATGAACATATAAATACTATATCACATCTCATGAACTTAAGCATATCCTACAGCAGTATTTAAAAACAAGAACAAGTCACACTTAGGGAAAAGTGTGCCTGGAAATTTCAGTTACATATGAGAGAGAGTTGACCAAAAAGCCTAAATACACACTTAACACAATTTAGGTATGAAATGCTTTTGCTAATGTTTTTGACAAATGCCAGAAGTTGCAAAGAGTTACTTTTATTAGTATGCATGCATAATAACAGTAGTTTGATTCACCCTGCCTAATTCTGTTCACACATTAAAAACAGGCACTTGTCTCTTCTGAAAGCTAATATGGTTCTCAAGCCTATCGGTTCATTCAAACTTAACCAGTCTGAAACCCAGCTCCTTGCCTGCCTCCTTAACATGTTTTCCAAGACAGGTCTTTATCACTTTACTGGCTTCAGTGTGTGCTGTGGAACTGTTAAGTACCTTTCCTAACTTTTTATTATTCCACAATCTCCTTGCAATTCATTAAGGTTTTAATTACTTTATGGAATAAACTTACTCTTAAAATATCTGTAACAAAAGTCACAATATGTATTACAGCTGTCAGCCCTTACTGTTAGCTCCAGACCATTACCAAACAAAACACTGATAAAACCCCTTCAGACAAAAATTCTTTATCAGACATCACAACATTTTACCATAATCCTAGAGTTATAGTTCAGCATAAAAAGTAGCCTGTCACAAATCAAAATAAAAAAATTATTACTAAACTACTGCAGTCAAAAATGGACACAGTGAACTAGAACGGTGCATATCTCTTTAAATTAACTCCCTTATTTTAGGTTGTAATCTCTTTATTATGAAAATACTAAGCAATGTACATATAGTTGTTGGTAAAGGAAGACAGAAGACAAAGCTGACAGCCACATAGACTCTTATTTACCATGTCTTCTCATTTATTAATGCAGGCCATTCTGTTCTCTCACCTACCAAAGACAGCAAAAATGTTCAGCAAGATGTCAGTGCTGTCTCATCAGCCATGTAAGTTTTCTGTATTTAGATTAACTAAATTAGGACTTTTTACTTTAGACACGGTATTTGCTAGTACCACACAATACAAACCAAAATACAACGGAAACTTATGAGTTCTGTTGTTACAGTGGAATTATATGAAGATCAATTTGCTACATTATTTCTATACTCAGACAAGTAGGCAGACAATACCAAACATACAAACAGACATCTGTCAGTCACTTTTTATTAATTATAAGGTTGTCTTTGCCAAGACAATCACATTGTGCTGAAAACATCTATTAAATGTCTGAGTGTTCTAATAAAGTCAATTTTTTTCAGCCTTCTATTTCTAACACTTTGAATATAAGATAACAACTGATGATCAACTTGCTAGAATCAGTAAAAAAAACATTTAATACCTTGGTAAAGGTGTAAATTCACTGATGATGCCTTCTGTTCCCAGGGTTATGCCCTGAACAATGAAAGTGCTGCCCATTCCTTTCCAGAGAGCTCTTGGACCCTGTGTTTTGAAATATGTAACATATTTTGATTCATGCAACATAAACCACAAATCTTTTCATCTTACTAATTTTTATAAAAATTCAGAAAATTCGGACTGCACCGAGCTACAATTCTACCATTAAACTTCATTATCACTAAATTCAGGGACAACTAACTTTTCAACTCTGAAGAAACTTCCGTTCTTCAATAATTTCAAATAGTTGTCACAAATTTTGGAGGCATATCTGCCACTGTTAATACTCTGTACTATAAATTTAACATAATTTTCTTCGGACAAAACGAGCTTGAGATGTTAAAGCACATTTGTAAGAAATCCAGAAAGTCTTTCCTTACTGTATTCTGATCTGAGTTGCAGGATTGCCACTCCCAGACAGACTGGAAATCCATGCAATACTATCTTTGGAAGCAGCCACCTGGATAATCTCTTTATCCACATAAAGATTAATTATTTTTTTTAGAATCCTAACAAAAAAAAAATTAATTTCAGGGACCTTTTGTTTTCTAACATTTGCAAATCTTCTTTATTAAATACTACACTACTTAAAAAAATGCTTTACAATTCTTCTTGAAACATTTCTGCAACTCTAAAAACAGACTCTTACAATGGCCATGTTTTTAACCACCAGTAAGATAAGGAGTTAAATGTCAATGTACAGAAGTGCTACAGTAACCTTCACTGCTCAGATACAGTCTGACACCAAATACTGACCTGTGTCTTATTGATGCTGTACATAATGTTGACAATAGTAAACGGAGTGAGATGGTAATTCCGAGCATGATAGTTAACCTGTTAAAAATACAAATAATGGCAGTTTTATAAACACACTCACAGAAGTTACAACTCTCAAGGAAAAAGCACTTCCAAACCAACGACTTTATCTCTGTAAAGGTCAGCTAAAGTCACAAAAATATGAATAAATTCTCACTAAAATTTATGGAAATAGGCCGAACTTAAGTATTTGTATGCTGCAGATGTAAACAATAAAGCAAATATAAACCAGAAAATATTGGAAATAAAGCATCCTGTTTGTAAATGGGGACTTGGAAGTTGATCTGCAGACTAAACACTTGCTATAATTCACTTTCCACTGCCCAAACAAAAATAAGTAAGAATGTTAAAGATAAGTTACATTTAAGAATGGAAAATATGTATCCTACAAATAAAAATGTGTCAATGTAGCAGTGTCTCCCTAAGAACTGTCAAGCTCCCTTTACCCTACAGAGTATGAAAACACAGAAATACCACAGTACACAGGAGCTCTGACTGGAAGAAGTAATATAAAACACATACCTGACACTGACGACGTAGAACTATGCAAGGATGTGCCAATACATTTTCTGTAAATAGGCTTTAAAAGAAAAGTGTATTTAAATCATGAGAAGCCACAGTAAATTTACTACAAAAGGTTCATTTTTTTTTTTTTTAACCACAGCAGATCAGTATTTCGAATAAACTATATCTTATCTAGTGAATTAATGAGGCATTTTGAATGGCTACTTGATAGCCTGTCAATACTACAAAGGAATAAGTAAGAAAAAACCTCACACAAATTCACTATAAATAAGCCCTACATACGTATTTTTATAGGCAAAACAGCATACAGAATTTCTTAAACTTTCCCTCTGCAAAATACGAGGGAACAAAACAGGCCAGAGATAAAATTATGGAAGGATTACTTTGCTGTTTTATGTTAATTCCGTGTACGACACTATTAATCAAGACTCTCCATAGCAGGGCCAGAGGATTGGTACCAATGGCTGACATTTTTTTTAAATCAGAAAACGGCCCAAAACCAACTCTCCCTCCACCCCAACAAATGTTATTTCAAGCAAATCTTCATAGGAGAGTTTTCTCAGTTCTAACAGCAACGCAGAGAAGCTTCATTTCATCTCAAAGTGCCTGAGTGATCACAGTACTTACCTGGATGTGATTCAAACCTGGATATGGATTAGAAAAGTAAAACCTCCAGGCTTCGTCTAAGCATCCCAAGTAACAGCTCTGACCACCAACCTATAGGATCATTCGGGTTAGGTCTCTTATGGGGATTTTACTCTGGATAAACAAGTACCAAGTACTGATTGGCACAGGAGCCCGTGCAGTTTCATAACTATTAAGCTAATAAGTAGATTGCTACCACCAAAAGAGGTGATACTTTCCCCGTACTGCAGTTGCTATCTATTAAGTCCTCCTGGTGGTCAACTCAACTAACTTCAGAAAAACTAACCTTTTCTTTTGGGTTTTTCTAAAGATTTCTGACTTGAACCATGTGTGTCTGACAAGTGACCTGGCACAAATGCAAAAGCAGAACCAGGAATTGCCCTCAGCAACGATACAGTGTTGATCAGCACTCTTTGCCAAAACCACAGGCTCATTTTAGTCCTAGTGGTCATGGTGCTCAGGATGTGAAAAACTGTTATGCTTGATTAAATCAAAGCATATAACTCAAAGAGCAACTGAGCCAAGCTAATATCTCTCTGCTCCTGAAAGACATCAACATGTTCCTGCCATATGGCTCCACTCCTTTGCTAGCACTCTCCTGAGCTCATTCAGCTTGATAAGGTTGGAAAGAAATCAAACTACTCTTTACATGTCTGGGGGGGCTAGCTCTTTCCCCTTCCCCCATCAACTCTATTGTAACAAACTGAACAGGCTCATCAAGGGGTCTGAATGAGCAAGCTGAGCCACTGCAATGGAAGCAGTGGGAGAAGAAGGACAGGCAATTTCACGAGATGAGATGATCTAACTTAAGCAACTCAATACTTGCTTACTAGCTCATTCCTAATCCTTTTTATTTTTTCCTCTCTCTGGTCTAGTTAGCTGGTGTCTCCTGGCTTTCATAGCTAGTCAACTCCTAGGTAAATCAACACAACTGAAACAATAAAAAATAATTCAGCTCTTTCATTGGCTTTGTCTTCTGTGTTAGTGAGTCAAACTGTTAAAAGAGGGTTGGGTCAGTATCAAGGGTGATAACAACAGGGTAAGGAGTAGGACAGGCTGGAGGTCAAGGAAAAGGCCCTCCTCTAAGTAGAAGTGCACTATAAGAACCTCAGCTCTCATCTTCCCACATTGGTCTAACTGGGTAAGCGACACAAGTACTCTCATGTTGTGAAGAAAAAAGCACTCTTCTCTGAAAAGTCTCACATTCAGGTCAACAAGGAGTAAAATTTTTTTACACCTAACTTTTCCAAGACAAAAAAAACACTTCCCGCCCTTTCATAATTTACATCAGTGCATTGACCCACAAAAACCTAACCAGTGGAGTGTGACTGAGGCATCCTACAAAAAAAATCCGAAGCTTATAATGATCCTTACGCTTGACAGTTTAAGCTTCGAAAGTGCTATTAAGCATGTTAAAGACCATCGCTTTCTCAAAAATATTATCAATAATCACCATAATAAAGAATAAAATGGTTATTGGACCACTTGTCTAGATCAACATTACTACTCCAAGATACTTTGGAAATATACTTGAAGACATTCCCACCTTCTTAGGAAACATTCACATTACCCAAAAATATTAACAAAAGTGGCAAATGTGAAAACAGCTTTCTAGTGTTATCTTCAGATTGCTCTGATAGGTTATGCAAATCCTAAGCATACCGTATGAAACACTGCTTCTTCTATTCACTGCTAATAAAGTAATTTTGATAAACATCTCTGTTAAAGAGAATGGAACCCCACATGGATTTCAGGCAGTAGGTTTCAAAGAGCATTTCAACTGTGTAAGTCTACCAGCATAAGAATACAACACAAAAGTGTACATAGGGATCATAAGACAACTATGACTTTATGACCTCATTATCACTGAAAATTATTACATAACTCTTACCTTGCAAGGCCAATACCAAAGCCTGCAAATCTGTTCAACTGCTCTGAAAAAAATGAAAACAGATTATACAGCAGTGATAATCACAGTGGGAGAAAATGCCATGCAGATGATCTGCAAAACTAGCTTTATACTGTACTTGCTTCAGAAAATTACAAGCACTTAACCACAACATTTGTGGCAACTCAGCAAGAGAGGATGTTAAAACTTATTCCCCCGGAAATATTTCCCTTCAGACTGCATTTGAGTTTGTACATGTTTTTATAAATGAAATTATTCTTCTCTTACAACAGCTATAGGGAAAAAAACAACCAACCAAACAAACAAAAGAGACAAAGTGAACAGTAAACTAGAGAATATTTTAGTACTTAAAAACTCTAACACAAACCAACCACTGAAAAAGTTAGTATGCATGACAGTTTATAGTAATTCTGAAACATAATTTAGATATCTGAGGTGAAATTAATTTTAAAAACGAAAACTGTAAAAAGAGATAAACTGGGGGAAAAGTAACACAAAACATTACTGATGATGTAACAAACATCAACATGATGTGAGTTTTCTATTCTATTGCTTATCTCCTCTCCTTTGCAAGAATCTACTTGACAAATGTTAAAGCTGCAACAAGAGTAATGGGTTCAATTCTCCATTGTCTGCTACCAGACAGACATCTACACCTTGGGAATTATCAGAAAAGATTTTAAGAAGAGTCTCAGAACTCTAAAGACAACTGAAAATTAATGCTCAGCCCTACAACCTACAGGGTGCAAGCAGGCTGTAAGCATGGGCAATGCCACTAACTTCAGTGGAGCTGTACACAGATGGGGCAGCCCTCCTGACAGGAATAAGACTTTCTCCACTGGCAGAAGCTGGATACAGAAACTCCTTCCGAGTCCTCCAAAATGCAGAAAAGACATACCCTCCATGAGTAGACAGGATGACAAAAACACCCCATGAAGTCCAAGCATCTATGAATATTTAAGTAAAACTTGCATGGATGAAAGTCTAACTAAGGGCTGTACTCATTATAAGACCTGAACAAAAACACTGCACTACAGGTTAAATAAAAAGAAGACTCACCCATTAATCCAATTCAATTTGAAACAAATCAGTCTTTCATAAGACTCTGACAGACCAGTGTGCACAAACTGCTCCAGAACATTCTTTTAATTAAAGGAGATAGTGTTCAGTAGCCTAGATGCAGCATGTTTCTTTTAATCCACCTCAATTTCCCAAAGATATAAAATGATTTGGTACTTCTGAGGGTTTCTGTTCAGCTTCCCAACATTACTGGAAAAGTTGCTTCCTCAAGTTCTACCAGCTCCACTTTTCCTTCACTATCACGCATGGAGGGAGGTTTTACTTCAGCAGCTAGTGCTGCACCCCTTGTACTTTTTCAACACAACAATAAAGCAGCTCAAAGACAGAGCGTGAAACATCAACACCAACTAAGTAACAAATTAGACCGTAAGACCCAAAGGTACTTCCTTCCCTTACAGCAGACGGAGTACTTCTGAGGGATATCGTTTACATGGGCAATGGGGAGCTGACCAGAATCCGCGGGGTGCGTTCTGGCACTCTCAGCCGTCCTTGCGTGTAACTACGTGGTGCCACACAGCGCAGCGCAACAGGCGGCGGCGCAGGTTCTCTTTTTCTTCTAAAGGACTTTTTTTTTTTTTTTTTTTT
>WHYT01016511.1:357857-380718 GCA_009806455.1 Tetrax tetrax | reverse complement strand
CAGAGATCCACTTGGAGCTTGGAGCCCGTGAAAGACCCCGCACCGGGGGAGGTGGATGCCTGAATGTGGCTGTGGCCCGTGGAGGGCCCACTGGGACAGCCGTTCTGGAGAGACTGCACTCCGTGGAAGAGATAACCTACGCCAGAGCAGTTTAATGAAGGACTGTGGCGTATGGGTGGGACCCCGCACTGGAGCAGGGGAGGGATGTGAGGAGTTCTTCCCCCAGCTGTGAAGCAGCGGCATAAACCAACACATAATGGACTGACCGCGACCCCCATTCCCTCTTCCCCCCGGTGCCGCTCGGGGGGAAGGTAGATAATGTTAAGCTCGGGAAGTGGGAGGGGTGGAGGAGGTTATCTTGTTTTTCTGTCTCATTATCCTGCTAGTAGTAGCAATAAATGAATAGTTTTCCCCAAGTCGAGTCTGTTTTTGCCCATGACGGTAAGGATTTCTCCCTGTCCTTATCTCAAACCTCGAGTCATTTTTCTTAAATTATCTCTCTTTTCTTAATTATCTCTCCCTATTCTCTCGGAGGGTGGGGGGAGTGAGAGAGAGACTGCGTAGTCTGGTTCGGATCGGGGCTGAACTACGACAACTATTAAGCAGAAATGCAGCTGTGGGATCTATGCCTTCTGCACAGTGTGGCCAGAACAGCCCTTGGTGTTCAACTGACCATACTCCCATGGTGCAGAACTTATTTTCAAATGATTCAGCAGAAATTTGGTCTGATTTCTTCTGTTTAAAATAAAACACAAAGAAAAGTGAATAATTCAGAGTTTTGCTTTTGCAGTGAGAACAAATTGGCAGCAGGCTAAGTGCATTAAGCGGTAATTACAGTAAGACACAGATCTTTTGTGCTAATAATCCCTTAAATTAAATTCCCGTGTAACCTAAAATAGGGCTCGGCATGCAATTTCTGTGCTTGTTTGCTGCCCTCTCTTGGCAGCATGACTAGCCTCCAGGAGACAAAACAGAATGAAGATTGTCAAGAAGAGAAAGCAGCAAACCACACTCACTCAAAGAATATGGGAGAAATGTTGTTCCAAAAGAAAATGCAATCTTTTCCACATTGGAAAAATAAGCCAGATCTGCTGTGTTTTCTAAAAGAAAGCTCATTGACTCAGCAAGTGTGCATCAGAGAGAACTGATCGGGGTGAGGAAGCTATGTCGTTGATAAATAGCACCCATTCCTGTACATCGTTATATACACCTCCCAACTACTGTATCCCTCCTTGCCCATAAAAGCAATTTTCTGAAAAAGACTGATTTTTTTTTGTTTTTCATTGCCCACAAGAATACTTGAGCCTACTTCCAAGGCATTGTCTTACTTTCCTTCTATGAAGGTCTCCATCTATAATGTTAGACAGGCTGAAAGAGAACCGGATGCTGTGAGCTATGGTAATTCTTTGTGGGAAATACGAGCTCCACTCTTCAGGACAAGTCTCCTTCTAGCTTTAACTTCAAGAAGGAGAGCCTGTGTCATTCAGGATGCCGTACGCAAAGTACAGAAATGCATCTCACACAGCAGCTTACTAGCAACTCTGTGTATACTTACAGAGCTTACTATAAGCCTGTGTGTTCACAGGCTGTGCACACAGGGCATCTGTTCTCTAGGAAGCTGCCAACAGACAGCCATCTGGTTACTCAATGGGGAACGTTTTTTCACGTACAAAACTTTGTGTCTGTCTTATTCACCTACAACATGTGAAAACACAAATTACCTTTTCTGCCTGCACATGCCTAACACCTGGCTTACACTACTTGCTTGTACAAGCGTGTGTCTTTGCACCGGTAGTCAGAGCTCATTTTTTGGATACTTCCCACCACTATTTTTCCTTGAGTCCTTCCCTGCCTCTGTGCATGTGAATGCTCTCACACATGGTGACAGGCAGGAGCAAATTATGTCAGCAGAGAGAACTGCTCTAATGCTGTGTGCTCAATCAGCAAAGTGGATGTTCTGAGCAGATTTTGCTTAGCTTTCTCTGGTAAGTCCTGCGGAACTAAAATCTAAATTACCCTTCGAAAACAAGGTTGTTAGCTATTGCTCTGTTATCCAGTTAGTATAGGACTAGACTGAAAGGCTGGTGACTTAATTTGGTTTACACCACGTGTTTGAGACCCACGCAGTTGGTATCTGCCCTCTGGTTCATATAATGGAAGAGGATATCTGTGCTCTAAGGCAGCCTGAGTTTTCCAGCAGCAGAGCTCAGAAGAGATTTGAGTTGAGTCTATGTATTATTGGGTTTACATGGCTGCAGAAGTGGCTTCTGTGAGAAAACACCAGGAGCTGCCTCTACATAGAACACAGAAGACTGTTCCAGCTGGTTCCCAGGCGGACCTGCTGCTGGCCAAAGCTGAACCTATCAGCAAAGCTGGTAATGTCTCTGTAAGAATATATTTAAGAAAGGGTGAAAAATGCTGCACATCATTTGGGACAGAGGAGTGAGAATATATGAAAGAAAAAGCCGTGCGAACAAGGACAGTGAAGAAGGAAGAGGAGGTGCTCCAGGTACCAAAGCAAAGATTCCCCTGCAGCCTGTGGAGGAGATGATGATGAGGCAGGCTGCAGCCTCCCCTGCAGCCCATGAAGGCTATGGAGCAGAGATCCACACTGCAGCCTGTGGAGAACCCAACACCACAGCAAGTGGAGATACCCTGAAGGAAGGTGCAGCCCATGGACACCCCATGCCAGGGCAGGTTTTCTGTTAGGAACTGCAGCCCACAGGGGTCCTGCAGTGGAGCAGGTTTATCCCTAATGAGTGTCCCTTGTGGAAAGGATCCATGCTTGAGCAGTTCTTGAAGATCTGCTGCGTGTGGGAAGGACTCGCATTGGAGCAGTTCATGAAGGACTGTCTCCCATGGGAGATACCCTTTGCTGGAGCAGGGAAACACCGTGAAGATCGAGGAGCAGCCCAGGAGAAGTGTTATGAACCGATCCTAGTCCCCATTCCCTATTCCTCTGGGCCACTCAGGGTGAGAAGGTAGAAGAGTCAGGAGTTAAATTGAGTCTGAAAAGAAATGGGAGGGAATGGGGGAAAGGTGTTTTAAGTTTTGGGGGTTTTTTTTCTCACTTTCCCACTCTATTTTTAATTGTCAATAAATTATTTTTCCCCAAGGTGAGACTGTTTTGCCCACGACAGTAATTGGTGAGGAATCTTCCTGTACTTCTCTCAACCCAAAAGCTCTTTTTTCTTGTTTTCCCTCCTGCCTTGTTGTGGATGGTGAGTGAGGGAGCAGTTGGGTGGGCATCTGGCAGCCAGACAAGGCTAGCCCACCACAATCCTTTCTGGTACTTAAAGTGGACCTGCCAAGGAATCCAAGATAAGGACAGTAACTGGGAGAGATAACGGGTAAAACTCTGACTGGACACTGCCAGAAAGTGGAATGATTGTGGGGTGTTTTTGTTGTTGTAATGTGGTGAAGGGACAAGGCATGGAGTGTGTGTAAATTGTCCAACTTTATCGGTTTGTGATGATGTTATTTTGACTTCTGTGTGGGGAATTCTTTTTGTCTATGTAACTGAAATTTATGAAGATTTTGTGATAAAGGCATGTTTTAATGGTAATTCTTAAATGTGTTTCACAGACACTAAAGATGGAATGTACTGGCTTTACATTAACAAGCCAGTAGGGCCCATGGGATTAAAACCCTGTTGAGGTGAATCATGACATACTCATGTCATGACTTAACAACTATCAAAGATTTGGTGACCCAAGTGGAGGTCATCTCCACTGCAGCTCAGTCTGTCCGGGCAGGCAGGTCCCTGGGGGTGTTTGGGAATGGCTGAACAGCCCACAGTTGTTACTGACACCTCTGCAGGTGCATCTTCTTTGCACAAAATGCCCTAGGTGGCAACAGAGGTGCCTATGTCTCAAAGCGTTTTGCAAGTGGAATAATTTTATTGGACAAGTTCTCGTTGTGATAAAATCCACCTCAAAAAAGAAACTCCTCTTGTCACAACCTGAAAAAAGAAACTTCTCTTGTCACAACCACTGCAGGACTTGTGTGATCTCAGGGAAATCTTGAGATGGAACTTTTCCCTCCTTTCTGATCTTTTTAGCCTATAATTTTGGAGAAGGTCAGCAAAAACTCAGTCAATTTTGTTGCTAAGTACAGGGCTTGGATTTGGAATATTGTACCTCAGTTACTTTAGAAATGGAAATACTTCTTACTCTAGGAAAATAATTTTGTAATTTTTTTAAAGAGCACATGAAGCAAAATTTGAAAGAATGTATCACAGGCCACAAAATCACTGCCAGCTGTCTTTAAAGCCTAGATAATTTTCCTCAAGGACACGAACTCGTGTAACCAAAGTGGACAACTTCACTCTTTAAAATGTCCAGTTAACAGGGCGAGCAGCCTGAAGCCCACATTGGTCTCAGCCCTGAAAAAATATGGAAAATGTTTGATGTTCAATTTTAATTTTGAATGGAGATAAACTTCAGGTGATCTTTAGTGAAATATTCATGGAGGACCATGGACGTCCTCCCATGGAGGATCCATTCCTCTTCATCTTGCTGGACAGTGGAGGCTTCAACCTTAAGAACATCTTCCAGAAGTCCTACTTTGTGTCAACAGGAACATGTATATACTTGTCACTTTTGAATTAGGGGTATTTATTTCAGTGCCTAAGTGTAGATCTCTAGAAGCCCCATTTTAATCACTGCTTTTTAACCTCACTGTTTAGACTCTGCTGTCATCATGCAGATTCATGTGCAGGGATAGGTGGGGTCAGCAGAGTGCTATCCAGTCGCTCCATCTCAACTGTTCTCTGTTGGCAGAGAAACAGGATGACAGAAGTGGAAGTATACTTTTCCCTGTAAGAAACACTGGATGGAGAAGAGCCTGCTAAGCTGCCTGGAAGAGGGCAGCTCTTCAACCTGTGTGTGTGAACTCTGCTTTAGACAGGTCCTACTCAGCGTTGCTCCCTTCCTTTGGGCAGACTGTTCCACAAAATTGACTGAGATGTAAAGTGATGCTCCAGTACTGTAAAGTCTGCATTGCCTCGCTGTCAGATCGTGCTAAACCTAGTTTGGCGGCAGGAAAGAGATTAGTGATAAGACTCACTGGAAGCAAAGGAAGTTCCCACATGCGCAGCAATTGGAGCAACCTGGACAAGGAAAGTAGTAAATGAAATAGAAGATAAGAGATGCAGAATAATAATTTATAAAGCAGAGGAAGCAGCTGCAGTTTTTACCCTGGCTGAAGAAGGAAATTTTCATTTCATCACCAGTGGTACTTACTAGGTTCTCCTTTTCGGCTGAGATGACTTCTCCCACCTCTAAAATTTTGTTTCTCAATGGGGAATGTTTCTCATGTTCCCAGTATAGTCTTCCTGCTGGGCTATAAGTGTCCCCGCTTCTAAATATACTTCAGGCTACCTAGGAGACTTTTACTGCCCATTTCCTTTCCTTTAATATTTCCAAGGATGTTAAAATAATATTGCAGACAACTTTGTCAGAAAAATACACTTGCTTTAGCCTTTTCTTTTTTAACTTTTTTTTTTTTTTTGCAGCTACAGCATGGTAGCCAAACTCTTAAAGAGAGTATTGCTTAAAAAGCTGAATTTAGAGAGCTACACACCACCCCAGAAATCATGACTTTCAGCCACGTCATGCAGTGCTTTTCTGGCATTGAGTACATCCTTTCAGCTGCTCTTCCTGCTGAGCTACTGCACAAGCCTGCACCTTTTCTCCCCATGCTTTGTGTCCTTGTGTATGTTCCCTTATGAGTGCATGTTTATGCCTGTCCATGTGTCTGTCTTGTGTGTCTGCACAGCACACTTCTTGCATGCTGTCCTCCAGGTGGGAACAATCTGCTCCTGGGCTTGCTGCAAATATTTTTGAAGTAGCACTTTTGAAGAAGTAACTCGGTAACTCACTTCCACTGAATCATAATACCTGAGCATAATGTTGGTACTAAAACAACTTTAAAATAGATAGATTTATTACTAAGCACAGTTGACAGCCTGATTATGCTTCCAAAGGTCTGTCTCCATGGGACTAGACAGATGCCATAGTCTGTCTGGATCTCTCAAATTTACAGGACAATGTACTCTGCAAATGAAACTTTATTTTATAAGATCATTAAGAAAGAAAACAAACAAACATAACAAACAAGGGATCAATCCCCTTTACACAGACTGGTCTATCATGTTAATTCACCAGTTCATCACTTAAGTCATGAAGTTTCTCACTCACAAGTTCTCTAACTCATAACTCGCAGCTCACAACTTGTACCTTATGACTCATGCAAAAAAAATATTTACCTAGCCAATGGTGAAAGTGCTTATCTTGCCTCCTCTGTCATGATGTGGGCATCCCCTGTATCTTACTGGGAAGCATGAAAGCCTCAGCAGTCCAGCTGCTATTGGATCTGCTTCAAAAGTTTTTTTTTTGGTAAGATACTGTTTTTACACCTTCCAGCTTGGAAGTTTGATCTCTACCATTTCTATGAATTCACAGATTCTGAAGAAACTGCCAGACAACCAATATGCAAAAACAATGACTGCATGAGACAATAAGCTTCAGATGATAATGGTTATATAATGGCCTTTTAGCTTTTTTTGGCCACCTGTCCTGCCACCTGTTGCTCTTGCTTTGACCTAATGGTGCTGCTCCCAGTCCACATCAGGATGTGTAGCATGAGCTGGATTAGCCAAAAACCTGAGCAAGTGTTGAGTGAACAGTCGCAACTGAGAGCCCTTCTTCGGGAAGGGACATTATGTGCTCCTGTGGAATCACAGATTGTCCTGAAAGAGAAACTCCAGGTATCCACAATCCCACTTACAGCACAGCCAATGCAGTCATGGCCATAGGGCTATTAAAGAGTGTTGAATTAAAGGCCAGCTTAAAAGGTGAGAGTTGAGAGGAAGGATAGTAGCAAAAAAGTAGGGCCAAAGAAGCAAGAGGAAGTCAAGAACTTGTGACACCAGCATCCCTCCAAAGAGCCAGAGAATCTCTCTAAGTCATGAGAGCACCGCATTCAGTGAAGTAAGCAGATCACAATCACGTAGCAAAGGCTGCAGGAAAAGGAGACCAAGAAGCAAAGACAGGGACCATTATTATAGAGGAGAAAATTACCAAAGCTGGTACCTGCAGGTTACTGCTTTTTTATACTTGAAAGATGGTCCGAAATGGCTATGAATCCTCAACAAGGTGGACAGCTCAGACTAATGTTCATGATCCAAGGCAATCTATTAGACCAGAATACAGGATACAAGCCTTTACTGAAAGGACAGGTCTGCAGAGCTAGAGGGACCCTGTGGGAGAGACTGTTGCTATTACAAAAGACACAGGTTACGGAGTTGGTCAAGGGATGAAGGATCCCTTTTGGAGGCACTGACAGAATGAGAAGAGAAAAACCTAGTGGAAAAGGGAAATACAAAACTCATGATGTGGAGAGCACAGTCGAAGAGCACAGAAATCCAGAGTAAAAGAGTGACTCCTCCCCCGGCCCAAACTTTATCAGAATTCAGTGACTGCTACACAAGCGAAGATAGCCTTTCAGACAATCTAACAAGGAGCAGACAGAGCATAAGAAAAAGAAAAAAGGATGAGGAGTCCAA
The DNA here is from genome assembly GCA_009806455.1 of Tetrax tetrax. NCBI lineage: Eukaryota > Metazoa > Chordata > Aves > Otidiformes > Otididae > Tetrax > Tetrax tetrax. Next base: position 373,151 of record WHYT01016511.1, on the reverse strand, counting down.
GCACAAATAGAGTCTGTGAAGGAATAGTGACAGACACAGCAAGGCCTCCCAAAAAGCAAAAGCAGAAGCACAAACACTAGCAACATCACATGAGTAGCTCAGGCTGTGCTTCTCCAGCAGTGATGACAATTGACAGTGACCATAAGAAGGAGCCAGAAAGGACTGAATGTGACAGCAGCATTACTTGAAGAGGCACAGCTCAGATAAATAAAAAGGAAAACAAATCTACATCTTATTTTGCAGGAATGAGAGTATATTAAAGTGTTTATAAAGGCAGCAAGACAATGTGCTGCAGAGGACCAGCCCCAGAAGAAGGGACTTATATGGTGACATTAGAAATGCTAATGTCGAGTTTTGAGAAACAGCAGCTCATCAGAGTCTATTTGTAGAGGTTACCAGCAGTAACACAGGACTTGTAACTAGTCTTGGTCAAGGAGCACAAGTGCAATCCTTCAGTCAACTGCTTTTCCCAGGACATCCTTCCTAGAGCATCCAGAGAGACCACTGCTGACAGTTAGACTGCCAAAGAGGCTTGTCAACAGATGCAAGTAGTTTGATTCACCAGGAAAAATAATGTGGCATGTTTTACACCCAACACTTCTAAAAAGTAAAGAAAGTAGAGTGTTGTTAGTACATACTTTTTAATTTTTCTCAGAAGAGTGTTTGGATGCTTGAGTTTCATAAAGCCATCCTGTATTGTCATTATATGGTAAATATATCTGCAGAATATGTTGAAGTTGTGTTTTAAACAAAAATAAGTATAAAACCAAAAAGAAAATGTGTTACTTGCTCTCTTTGAAAGGTGTTTGTCTTCTACCCTTACTTGCAAATGGAATAACATTGTTCAGAGAGCCAAAACTGGCTCTTCTTCTCCCTACAGATATGTGGGAGGGTGACCTGTAGCACTACCTCTCCTTGTGCCTGCTTCCCGCTGCACAGGTGGGAACCCTCCGGTTAAAGTGGGGACAGGTTTGAATGTTAATTTGCTGTTGGCTTTAACAGGGTGCTTACTAGCACTTCCGTGATTTGCAGTCTTAGCCCTGTGCTCATGTTTTGCATCCCATTGCAGTTCAGGATGAGTGCACAGATGCTTGAGCACCAGGAGGAGGATGCTGCACAGCCAAGGTCTGCAGAGGAGGGAACAGCAAAATGGCCAGCTCTTCCCCAGGCCTCTGTAGGCTTGACCCCCACACCATCCATCCTCATGTCCCAGTGGTGGGAGCGCTGCCCAAAGAGCTCTTTCCCTCCAGCCGCTCCACTGTGAGTATGCTTTCGCAAGAAAATCTTAGGTTTGCCTCAGCATTTTACTAGGCATGTGGGCGAGCCCTAAGGCAGGAGTCAGCCCAAAATGGCCAGCAAAAGGGCGCCTGGGGTTCTCAGTGGCTGTTGGCAGTCTGGATTTGGATCTGTGACATCTTCCTGCTCCCTGAGGGGGTAACTCATCTGATACAAATCACCTGAACTTTAGTCTTAATAAGAGCAGCTTTTTGGCACCAGCTATCTGAAAAGGAAAAAAAGCTGTAAAAAAGGAGGAATCCCTATGCAGGAGGGTCCTGCTCAGTCCAATCCCTAAATGCTGTGTTCCTGTATCAGCTCTTAGGTGAGCTGGGATCTGCTTGGGGACTCCATCTCCACAACTCCCCAAGTCACCGAAACGAGAAGTGGGAAGGTGCCCTAGGCTCTTTTGTCTCTCTCTCACACAGAGAGCTGGCTTCCAGTACGTTTGTGCCACTGCTGGTTGATATTTACTCACCAATGCTCATCAAGAGTGACCTGGGCCAGGAAGAAGAGGCTGCAAATCCCCTTCACAGGGGAATTTTCACTTCTAAGCTGAAAAAAAAAGCAAGTCTGGAAGTTAAAGGCTTTCTTTCTGGATGTTGTTTCTCCACACAGCTGGGAAGAGCAGAAACCTGTGGCCCCTCTCCCACAACCCACACAGACCTATCCCAGATTATCCCCCCCCCCCAGACTTCTTGAAGATGGGGAAAAGCCTTCCCTGTGGAAACTTATCACTGGTCCCTGAGCCGTTGTGTCCTTTGGAACGTCTTGATCAGCAGCAGAGCTTCTACCCACTGGCAGCTTTGTGGGAGTGAGAGCACCCAGGGGCTTTGCTCTCCTGCCCTCCTGAGCAGCAGCCACAGCACTGGCAGTGCCCAAGCCTTTGCCAGTGGGATCCGTAGTCCCTTGGAGGGGAACCACCCCATTCCTCTCCCTTGCTCACCCTAACACCAGCTGTGACATCCAGCCTGTCCCTTGCTCCACAGCACAAACCTGTGTTACTCACACAGCAGAGGTGTGGGCACTGAGCAGATGTCTCTGGAGGCACACCAGGGCCATTGCCAGTGAGATCTTGCTCCTGAGGTCTCTCCTTCTACAGAAGAAAAGTGACCTATATGTGGCCTCAATGTGGTAACGTCATGGGGTTTTTGAAGTTTAAGGAACAATATCAGTGTAGGGTCCAAGCAACAGACAGGAAAACTGTACATGGAAATACTGTTAGGCAGTCTTTAACATACTCCCTGTCTGTTAAGAAGAGAGTGCACACACTGTCCTGTATGTCCACCCAGCTTAGAGCATGCCATCAGCTCTCCATGAGTAAAAAATAGCAGTGATAACAGCAAGTGTCGCAAGAAAATAGTGGTGTGACAGAAAGGAGGATGTAGGTGATGAGAGAGGAAAGGGCAGAGATCTGTGGGTTGAAGTTACCCTTGACAAAGTAATGAATCAAAGTGCAGGAGCCTGACGTCATTGGCAGTTTCTTGGGATTTCTACTCCTTTCAAAATGAAGCCAGCCTTCATGTTTGATAGGCTCTTGGGCTTGACACCAGCATCTACACAGATGAAAATAAAGACAACTGCTGCCATACTCCCTGTTACCAGTAACTCTCCAAAAGGTCACATGTTCTGTCACTACTTTCAGGGTGGAGCATGAGACAGAGTGCAAATGCTCAAACATGGACAAGGAGTGCTAAAGATAGGTATGCAGTGTTAAACACTGATGCGTTGGGTGCTTTGCGTGCCCCAGGGTATCCTGTTGGGCCCATCAGTTGGGAAGGGCATGGGTCCCACTGTAGGTCTTGTGTCACATCTGCTGGCCTCCTGTGGGTGGTTGGTCTCTGCAAAGCTGTCTGAGGTGTGCCACCTGGGTGCAGTTCTGGGCCTTGGGATTTCTGGGGTTTCCTTGCTCAACCACAGTTCCCTGTGTGTCATCACCCTGTGCCATTGTGTGGGACAAACAAAGGAGAGCTTCCTTACCTCATGGAGGTCCTGGGAGCACACTCAGATATTCAAAAAGAGGGTCAAGTGTGAAAGTTGGTACACTGCTGATAGTCCTGACAAAGGTATTACACATTATTTCCACTTGGTAGCATGCTCTAGTGACAGTGCTGAGGATAGACACGACTCCTCTTCCAAGGAGCTCACAATCTATGAAAACAAATGACAGATGGAAGAAAAGTATCCCAATACAGTCGCCAAGATGAATGAAATACCTTAAGGAATCCTCTTTTCCTTGTTATTTACTCAAGTAATTTATTTAGGTGGGGTTTTTTCTATTAATTTATTCAGCTTTCATACAGTGTTTAGTGTTTTATAGTTGTCGTAGTTCAGCCCCGATCGGGACCAGACTACGCAGTCTCTCTCTCACTCCCCCCACCCTCCGAGAGAATAGGGAGAGATAATTAAGAAAAGAGAGATAATTTAAGAAAAATGACTCGAGGTTTGAGATAAGGACAGGGAGAAATCCTTACCGTCACGGGCAAAACCAGACTCGACTTGGGGAAAACTATTCATTTATTACTACTACTAGCAGGATCATGAGACAGAGAAACAAGATAACCTCCTCCACCCCTCCCACTTCCCGAGCTTAACATTATCTACCTTCCCCCCAAGCAGCACAGGGGGGGAAGAGGGAATGGGGGTCGCGGTCAGTCCATTATGCGTTGTTTTACGCCGCTGCTTCACAGTTGGGGGAAGAACTCCTCACGTCCCTCCCCTGCTCCAGGGGTGGGGTCCCACCCATACGCCACAGTCCTTCATTAAACTGCTCCGGCGTGGGTCATCTCTTCCACGGAGTGCAGTCTCTCCAGAACGGCTGTCCCAGCGGGCCCTCCACGGGCCACAGCCGCATTCAGGCATCCAACTCCCCTGGTGCAGGGTCTTTCACGGGCTCCAAGCTCCAAGTGGATCTCTGCTCCTCCATGGACCTCCATGGGCTGCAGGGGGACAACCTGCTCCACCATGGTCGTCACCACAGGCTGCAGGGGAATCTTGGCCAGGAGCCACATTACTCCTCCCCCTCCTTCACTGACCTTGGTGTTTGCAGCTGTTTCTCTCACAAGACAAGTTCATTCTTCACAACAGGCTGGCAGAAGCCTCAAAAAGCCTCTCAGGATCTCTTCACATCATCCATCCCATCTCATCTCCTCTCCATCTCTTGCAGCCGGACTGGGCTGAGTTGGGCCCAGTCGGCCGCCTGGCGAGAGGCCAGAGGGTGAGGCCTGCAAGGCTGATGAGGCCTGTGGCTTCCCCTCTGGGCCTCTGCCCTTGCTCAGCTTCGTCACATCTTCTCTTCTCTTTTTTTTTTCTGTTTTCCCCTTCTTAAATACGTTATCGCAGAGGCGCTATCATGGGACATTCTGCTCCCAATCGGCTCAGCCTTGGCCAGCAGCGGGTCCGCCCTAGGCCCGGTCGAGTCCACTGAACAAAGGGGAGCGACTTCTAGCAGTTTCCTACAGAAGCTGCCACCTTAGGCCCCCCTCACTAAGCAAAACCACAACAATAGTTGTTAACTAGCTATTCTTGCAACATCGTGCCAGGGCTGTTAAATGTGACCATCCCCATGCTAGGAACTGGAAAGCTGGCACAGAGGTTAAATCTCAAATTCTAACAGTGAGACAATTCAAGATTTCCAGTAAGGTGAAAAGACAAGACTTCATTCCTTTCTGCCCTGCTTTCAGGCTCCAAATAGGCACAGCTTTTTGCAGTAGCTGTCTCTATTTATCATGTGCTTTCACTTTCTTAAAACGTGTAGTATTGAAGCACTTACTTAATGTTAAACTAGATATGTTTCTAGATCAGAGGTACCAAATCACATTCTGATCTTGCCCAGCCACAAGCGCCCAGGACCGCTAGAGGAAAGATCAACAGGCAACACTGTTCCTGAACAAGATACTTCACATACCTACTACATACCCACCACCACCCTGCTCTCTGTAGCCATTCCCTACCCTTGCTTTGGAGAGGGTAATCTCTGGTGCTACCTGCCATTGTGCCCTCTCACAGGATAGCCAACATCTGACATAAAAAAAAAAAATCCAGTTTAAAGCAATCTGGGTCATACGGTGTTAACAGAGTTGCTTTTTTTGGGTTATGCAGAAAGGATGCTGATGGCCCATAGCCGTCCCTTACAAAATTCCTGGTCCTCTACCTGCAGTTCCTGACACAGCCTTCTTCCACCTGTGTAACTCTTCTGCTCTGGTCACTTTGTTCAGGCAGCCTTATCCTATTTAGAGACACCCTGAAAGCACAAAATGTACAAGAAGGACATCAAACTATGGGAGTGTGTCTGGAGGAGGGCGACTGAGCTGGTAAAAGGTCTTGCGGGCAAGACTTAGGAAGAGCAGCTGAGGTCACTTGGCCTGGAGAAGAGAAGGCTGAAAGAGTGACCTCATTGCAGTCTACAGCTTTCTAAAGGGGGGTGTTGTAGTTTAGCCCCGATTGGGACCAGACTATGCAGTCTCTCCCCCACACCCCCACCCTCTGAGAGAAGAGGAAGAGACAACATAAGAAAAAGGCTCAAGGATTGAGACAAGGACAAGGAGAAATCCCCAAAGTTACTGTTATGAGCAAAACAGACTCAACTTGGGGAATACTATTCATTTATTACTAAAACCAAAGCAGAACAATGAGACAGAGAACAAAATAACTGCCAAAGTGGATGGGGGATGTAGCTCAGTGGAAGAGCGCTTGCTTCGCATGTAAGAGGCCCTGGGTTCAATCCCCAGCATCTCCAGCTTTTCCATTATGGCTCCCAATTAATATTGTTATCTCAAATTCCTTGAGCTCCACATTGGGCACTGAAAAGACTGTGGTGATTTAGCCTGAGTCACCACACAGTTTCTCGCTCCTCCTCCCCCTCCCCGGTGGGATGAGGGAGAGAAATTGGGAAGAAGGAGAGAAATTGGGAAGAAAGGAAAACGCGTTGGTTGAGATAAAGACAGACTACTAAAATAGCAAAGGAGAACTACAATAATAACGGAATATAAGGGTATTAATATGTACAAAATGAACAATGTGTGATTTTTCACCACCTGATGTCCAAATGACTGATAACAGCCAGTCCTGAGCAGCGATCACAGAAATGATACTGAGCAGCAAGTGAAGCAGCGAAAGCGAGCCAGCGAGGTAGAGAGGACAATGCCAGCCAGAAAGAGACAAGAAGTGCCCCCATGGGCAACCCCCACTTACATACTGAGCATGACATTTATGGCATGGAGTACTCTCTTTGTCCAGTTTGGGTCAATTATTCTGTCTGTCTCTTTCCCAGCTTCCTGCACGTGCACATTAGCGAGACTTTAACGAGTCCTGGAAAGGCAGACAGCGTCCTGGGTCTCATTAACAACTCATATAATCAGAATGTTTTAATCAACATTCTTCACATACAAAATCCAAAACACACCAGCTACTGAGAGAAGAATTAACTCCATCCCTGCCAAAACCAGGACAGGGGGCGACGGATGGGGAGGTGCTGATCTCCTCTCTCTGGTGACCCGCGATGGGACACAAGGAAATGGAATGAAGCTGGATCAAGGGAAGTTCAGACTGGACATTAGGAAAAGGTTGTTCACTGAGGGGGCGGTCAGTCACTGGAACACTCTCCCCAGGGAATTGGTCATGGCACCAAGACTGTCAGAGTTCAAGATACGTCTGGACAATGCTCTTAGTCATATAGTCTAGTTTTAGGCAGTCCTGTGAGGAGCAGGGAGCTAGACTTGGTGATCCTTATGCGTCCCTTCCCGCTTGAGACATTCTATGATTCTATGACTACTTGAAGTACAAAGCAATTATTTATTGGCTAATATACAGGAAAGACAGCTTTTCAAACAAGCTGTTAACGAGCTTTTGTAATGAGCTGTTAGGTGAAGAATTAATATGCACACCACCTTGAGCAGGTCTGAAAGGCTCTGTTAAAACCAGACTTCTTGGAGACAGGAATTTGGCCTGTCAGTAGGAGGAAGCTCTTTCAGAAGAAAGACAGGTTAATGGGGATGGTTGTGTGTTTCATTGAAACTTACCTAGCTCCCTTCTCTGAGTTTACGTGAGGCTGCCTCCCAAGGTTAACATGGCTGACATGAAATCCAGTCTCCCCTTTCTGAGACCTGCGGAGTTTGTTGCATCTTATGCTTTCCTACCACTCAATCTGCATACATACTAGACTGTCTGAATCCTCTCCATCAAAAGAATAAACCTGGTAGAGGAGACCTAACAGAGATTAGATATTTCACCTTGGCTGGTAGAAGAACATGGAGAAACTTCTCTTTACAACCAATCACTCAGAAGTGCCTCTTCAGTGAAAGTCTGTTTCCTTTAGCTATTTTCCATGTCTCCCTATGACAAGTAGCCGGACATGGAGTCGTGTGAGTCCTTAGTATCAGAAACATCAGCTGTACAGAATCAGAGTGGTCCAGAGAAGTTAGAAAGCTTTGAGTAATGTATGAGTGTGCTAACACAATCTCTTTTAGGGTTTGGGTGAGGAGGACAAGTATTGTTTTGTTCTGAACCCCAATGGAAGTTGCTGCGTAAAATGAGATGTCTCTTGATGCGGTGTCTTGGGAGGGTTTTGTAGCTGTCCTCTGTTTTTCTTCCCACATCCGAAGTCAGAAACAGTGACTCCCACCACAGCTTGTTCTCCCAACAGTCTGGATCAATCATGGCACAGCCTGGTTGATTTACGTCAAGGTTGATGGGTTGACTGATAAGTCACTCCTAAGTGCACACTGTGGGTAAGAAGAATTTGATGAAAATAGATGTTATGGATGAAGGAAGAATTTGCAGGATGAGTGACATTCCTGAAAATTCTCCATACTTGGTGCCATGTGGAAACAATTGGCAATGCTTATCTGTCCCATTTAGGAGTTTTGCAGAGGTTGTATTGTTATTTCCTTTTTGTGAATGTTCTGGAGGAAAGTAACCATTGCCAAGCAGAGTCTACATACAGTTTAGATAGATTCCCGGATGATGGGGAGGAAGTAATCTTTAGAGAACTGCATGCCATTAAAGGTTTATTTTTTACAAGCATACAGTAGGACCACTGACTTAGATGAGTCTACTGTGGTAGTTTGTGAGAAACACACTAATTAGTTTTAAAATATTTATAGTTTGTATGTCATTTAGGCTTAGAATATAAAGAAAATGCAAGTAACCTGTGGACTGATATTGCTAAGTGTTCAGAAGCAGCACTGATGCAACGTCTGGCCTTCTTCCCTCATCCACAGCCACTCGTTCCAGTCTCCAGGCAAGGTTTGTACTGCTTCTCAGTTGTATCCGTGCAACTGCTTGTGTGGTTGTGGTATGGACTACAGCAGGCAGCTTCATCTGAGGTGGAATAATGATCAACTTTGGCAGTAGCACTGAAGGCACAAATACAGCTTTTTACCATGGCTGAATATGAACATACTCTGTAAATGAGTGACAGAAATGCCACCAAGAGACACAGGCACTGTCTTTGACCCCTTGTGAACCCCAGTTTCCAAACTATCATTCAGAAAGCTTCAAGCGCAGTGAGGGAAACACTAGTTTCTCCTTATTCAGATCAAAAGGAGAAGAAATCTGGGTAATTTATGTGACAAAGCTGTGCACACTTTTATATTCTCCAGCTTGCAGTGTTTTTGTGGCAAGGAATTTTCTGAAGCTTTACAATGTTTGATGTTTATTTACAGTGAGGCCTGCACTGATTAGTATGGACTTTTGCATTCAATCAACTGAAGTGCTAAAACTGTGCTCAAGCAAAATGCCTTTTGCTTTAGTTTAATAGCATTCCTGGTAGGGAAAAATCAATGCCAAACAAAGAAACTGTCTGTGTCAGCCATATCTAAATTTGTTTGATCACACCATAACCATAACGTATATTTGAAAAGCACTTTCAAGTTGTAGAAGGAGACTAAAGGTTAAGTACCAGCAACAATGGGCAAATGCGGCTGGTAACGTCATACATAGCTAACGATATTATACGAGTGTCATGCTCTTCCAAAGTTATTACTGCAGTTTTGCCTTCAAAACACTGTGGTGAATTTGCAATAGGCTTGACACAAAATGTCACTGAAAATGAAAAAGAGAAATTACAATTCCAAATGTGATGACGAGAGCACTTGCAGACTAGTATTGTCTGTCCAAATCAATAGAAGAGAGCAAATGATACATTTTTGCTGGCTTTTTTTCTTACTGAATTAGTCACAGGCAAGCCTGCAGCTAGGAAAAAAAAAAAAACCAACACACTGAAATGAAAGGAAATGAGCAGACAGCACTCTCAGAGAGAGCAGTGGAAGGACCACTGGGAATTTTAAAATATCAGCCTTTTGCCATGGTGGTCACACTGCTGAAATGGCAGATACAGACTAGCTTTTTCTGGCCCCAAGAATGACACTGAAGGCAAAGTGAAGCTAGTTGCTTAATATGCCTAGTGCCTTTGTCATTGCCTCATGTCATAACGTAAATGAAATTGCTTTATGAATCTTTGATTCATACATGATTTCAGATTCATTTTTACCCTAAGTGCCTTCCATATTTCCATAATCCACAACAAAACAGTCCTGAATAATAAGAGGTGAAAGTAGTTCTCTGTGGAATAAGGGGCATATTTCATCCCGCTCTAAGGATGGCTTCCCACGTAGAGGGGTGAAGGAATGCAGTTGAAATTCTTCCAGACTTCTGGCCATCCTTCTGCTTGGATTTTGTGTCATCCTCTGGATCCCTGAAGAGGCTTCTGTTCCTATGAAGACGCCATGGAAGGAGGTCACACCTGGTGTTTTGCAATGGGAAAACCCACAGGAGGCAGAATATGCACGGAGCAGAAGGGATGCCCTGCAGATCTCCCCACTGCCTAAGCCTTTTCAGCCATTTCCCCAATGCTTCAATGCTTTCCAGCCCAGCTGAGTCTTACTTTCTCACCAAGTTTATGATCTCACAGAGGTCTCACCAGGACACCTGCTATGCCCTGCCCACCTGGCCTCCAGCCTGGCTGCATCCCTGGCCACCACCTCATCACAGTGAGCTTTGCCTCCACCAGAACCTTGGCCATGGTGACAAGCCCAATGGCTTACATCCACAGGAGAGAGGGCCCACTGTGGCTGGGTGTCTCCTGTAGGTGCTTGCTTCCCCATCTTGGAGAGGTTTAGTGCAGTATACTGTAGCATAGTGTAACATAGCACAGCACAACACAACCCCTGTGCCACCAGCTTCAGTGCTGCTAGCTGCTTCTGTGATCATCTGTGTCCCAAAAGCACGCATGAGAGGAAATCCAGACCATGACTCTTCTGCCCCTCTCTTTATGCAAGGGTGAGGGTGGACAAACTGCTTCAGCACCTCTAGGTTTCATATTCAGGTTTTCTCCTCTTCCTTCTCCTGACTTCACTCCCCAACTGGTAACTCCTGAGTTAGTCTTTGGCCAGTTCCCTTTCCGTTCCTTCACAGAAGTAGGACAGCAATCCCCATGCTTTCTCCTTCTGTCGCCTTTTGGTGGCTGCAGTTCAGTAGAAGCTTGTTCATATGCTTTCTTTCATCTCTGGCATTGTGCTAAGCCCACCCGAAACCTTGGCTCCATGTTATGCCTCTGATCCTTTGGTGGCATTTAAGCATCATTACCTCTACTTTTCCTACTATTAATAATCTGATTTTTCTCATCAATTTAGGATGGAACATTATTTGCTTTATGTGTTAAATAGGTTTAAAATGCTATTATCATAACAAGAAAGTTAAGTCTACTGATTAAGGCAAATCAATTCCTTTGGTAGTTGCTTTTGATCTCACCAAGTTAAACTGTAACAGAGCTATCATGGGAAGATACTTGCCAGTTAATGTGGAATTACTTCAGAAAGAAACCCCAGATTTCACTAATACTCCATCTGACAACTCTTTGGTCTTCTCACATCATTTACAATGCTCTGTAAACATAACTTTTCATCGCTCCCTCCCTCTGCTTAACAGTTGGACACCTGAACTCTTACAAAAGTTGCTCCTCCAAAGACAGTGTAGGGCAGACCTGTGAATATAAAGCTATACACATGCATGACCGTTCGCAGACAGCTCTCTTGTACCTTTTTTTTTTAACTACTAATAGGTCTTTTAATAGAAAAGTAATTGAAATAAGAGAGGAGAAACAAAGCACAACAGTATGTGAAACAACCCTTGATCTTTCTGTAATGAAGAATTTTAAATGTATGGAGTGCCTTTAGTGCATCAGCTTGCAAATGCTGATTCCTATCAGCAAGGTTACAAATGTAAGTGTATTTTAGAGGATCAGATTCTATTTTTAAAAACTTTTATTCTAAAATAGAACACACATATTTTTAGCTTGCGTACAAGGTGCTCAGTGCACTTTAGGGTTAAGCTATGTGATTGCCTTTCTGAAAACTCTGTTAAAATATTGTAGACCTGGCTGTAGAAAACTCTTATTTCAGTGGCACTGCCTTGTCTGAACTGTGGAGAACTTACACTAACTTTGTCTTTACTGTACATGAGAGTTATTTGCTATTTATCAGAAATTATTTAAATGTCTTCAATGTAATCCATTGTCACATTATAGTAATGCCGTTCTCACGATGTTGTTTCTATGCATTGCTCTAGTTCATTGAACCTAGACTTTCATGGGACCTGCTCTCACCTGACTAAAAGCAGCAATTAAAGATCAAATATGTATCTGGTCTGTCTTTAGAGAACTAAAAACACTGGTGGCATTTAGGAAACTTGGATTTTGAGACAACAACACCTCTTGAGGAGCAGAGTTGCTCTTCATTCTGCAATGTGACAATCTTGTAATTTTATTCTTTCCTTACAAAAGAGAAAGTTGAGGAGGCAAGTCTGTTGAGTTTTCTTTGACTTTTTCCATAGTGTTACTGGTTGTTATTTTTAAAAAACTGGAAACATTTCATCATGAAGAATCATAATAATTAAACGCAGGGTAGTATCCCAAGGAAAGTTTAAAAGTTATGTACAACACTGGAACATGTACAGTGTGGAACAGTCCTAAGATGACTAAGAAATTAAATAAATTCGGTAATAGCTATCTTCTTATGCTATGGTTTTCTTATTTTTTTGACAATTGACATTACTTTTATTTATTTCAATAAAAGCTTGAAACAAAAGACATTCCACACAGAGATTAACTGAGCGTAAGTCCTATTAGTGTCACCGGAGCTAAGCATGTAAACTCCACTGTTTTTCTTGAACTAAGGAAAAATATACGGGCACAAGACAGTGACACAAAGTGGCAGAAAAAAAACAAAAATCAGAGTTAAAACCTAAAATGGCAATTCTGCTATGACAAATTGAGCTTAGACTTAGGGATATGAAACCAATCAATACAACATTTTCCCTACATGAAATAGGCATGAAAAGGAGAAAAAGGAAAAAAAAAAACGAACCACAGAGTATCCTGATTTCTTTTATTAGCATGTTCAAATCTTGTATTTGTAGAGTTAATTTTGTTTACCAAGATTTAAAAAAAATTTCCTAGATAAGGTTTCTGAAAATTGAAATAGTGTAAGTGCATATTTATTTACCCTTCCATGTATTCAACAGTATAGGTCATAAAGGCTTGACAGAGTCATTGCACAAGTAAAGAAATATAAACTTATTTTGCTTTTACCTTATTAAAAGAGTGAAGATCTTAATTCTTTGGCAAGTAAATATCTATTCATCTATCTGTATACAAATGTAAATAGATGCTATAGACTTAGGATGCTTAAATTTTTGAATAAGAAAAGAGCAACATTTTATTTTTGGCCATTTTATGTTGGTAGATCATTACGGTGCCTGAGGTGAAAAGTACATTTAGCAATATATTATGATCTTTTACAAGAAAAAAAAACTTTAAATTACTTTGCTTTTAGCATAAGTGATATATTTATTTTAAAAATATCTTGTTCCTTTTTCTGTTTGAGCTTAATTCCTCATGGGGACATTGAGAATATCAGAAAATGCAGGTGAAGCGTTCTTTTTTGTGGTAACATTATTCCTCCTGCTTTTCTTCTAGCTGCAGCTAGGTAAGTTGGCAGTTTATATCTCAGAAATTTCTGCATTTGAGTATATTTATATTAAATTTATTAGCAGTACGTCCTGCTAACAGGCACACGGTGCAGTCTTGTGCACATTGTGCAGTATTTATGCAGTGCATCAGTCAGAACTCTGTATTTGCTCCAATTATTTAAATTTTATTTGCTTTCTCATATAAAACCAAGAAGAAAATGAGAAGTCACTACAAAACACACATATTTGACCGAAGAACCTTACATTGGAAAACATGTGACTGAGTTACTTTCATCTCCCCTGGCACTTAAGGTTTTTACTGTGATGTTAGCCACATCTCTTATTCCTTTGTACCTTTCTAGTAACTTTCTAACTTTTAACTTTTGATGATAGCTATCTATTTCCATGTTTCCCAAGTTGCATACTTAAGAAAATCCTAATTTCTGCTTTTATGCTCACTTTTAATTTCATTGGTCTTTTACTGTTTTCCTCTTCTATGTTTTTGGAGGAATAGAGGCAGTTAATTTTCTTTTCTTTGATGACCCTCAGATTCTCTCATGTTTTTCTGCCTAAATTTTTTCTTTCAGTGAATTCCACTCACTAATTTACTTAGTGATTAAGATATTTTTTCTAAGGAACAAGTATAGCCATTACCAGTTGAGTGTCTCCTTATTAATTCCCATTGAATGTAATGAAGTCCTCACTGCTTCTCCCTGTGCAACTACTGTCTTATAGTCCTAGCCACCACAGGGAAAACCAGAATGTTTGGAAGCATCATCTTTCTTTTTTTTTTTTTTTTTTAATTTCCTTTCTCCCACTCCTCTGAATGTAATGATTTTTTTTAAAAGGTTAACATTTTTAGAACTTTTACCATATGCAGTTAGACTCTCTTTAAATTACTATTTTAATAATCAAATAGAGAAATTTGGATCAAGTCAAACAGGGTTCTTGTACACTCACTTCCAAAGGAATCCGGTCATACCAGGCAGAATCCTGAAAACAAACCCAAACAGCACTTAGTACAGCCCTGAGTAATGACCAGTGATCGCCTGCAGATACTCCCCATGTCATTGAAAACACTCATGCTCAAAGCACAGATGCATTTGTCAGGGGCACACAGTGCAGAAGTGTGTATTACCAATTTACTTCTCCTGGCTCACACATCACAGCAACTTGTCAGCATCCTTGGAGGTTGACGGCCAAGTATTTTCTCTCACAGCTTGCTACCCTGTAGCCAGTGAACAGGCTTTTGGACTGTGCTACTCATGTGCAGCCTCTGGCCAGAATAAGATGGCCCTTGGATTCTGCGGTAACCTTACAAAATGTTTATTTGTATGTGATAATTAAAGCTTGTGTAATCCTTACAGTTACCATCACAGGCAAAACAGACTCGACTTGGGGAAAAACTATTCATTTACTAAAACTAGCAGGAGAATGAGACAGGGAACAAGATAACCTCCCCCCACCCCTCCCTCTTCCCGGGCTTAACATTATCTCTACTACCTTCCCCTCCCGAGCGGCACAAGGGGCGGGGAAAGGGAATGGGGGTCGCGGTCAGTTCATCACGCGTTCTTTCATGCCGCTGCTTCATCATCGGGGGAGGAACTCCTCGCATTCCTCCCCTGCTCCTTCGTGGGGTCCCTCCCACGGGCCACAGTCCTTCATGAAACTGCTCCGTCGTGGGTCATCTCTTCCACGGAGTGCAGTCCTTCTAGAACAGCTGCCCCAGCGGGCCCTCTACGAGCCACAGCCTCCTTCAGGCCTCCACCTGCTCCGGCGTGGGCTCCTCCACGGGCTGCAGGTGGATCTCTGCTCCTCTGTGGACCTCCATGGGCTGCAGGGGGACAACCTGCTCCACCATGGTCGTCACCACAGGCTGCAGGGGAATCTTGGCCAGGAGCCACATTACTGCTCCCCCTCCTTCTGCACTGACCTTGGCGTCTGCAGCCGTTCCTCACAACAGGCTGGCAGACGCCTCTCAGGATCCTTTTTACATCTTATTCACTTCTCATCTCCTCTCCACTTCTTGCAGCCAGGCCAGGCCCGAGTTGG
>WHYT01016511.1:280276-357837 GCA_009806455.1 Tetrax tetrax | reverse complement strand
CAGTGCTCTACAACTCGCATTGTGAAAATTTTTTTCCTAATATCCAATCTAAATCTACCTCCCTCTAATTTAAAACCCTCGTCCTATCACAACAGGCCCTACTGAACATCCTCTCCCCACCTTTCCTGTAGGCCCCCTTGAGGTACTGGAATTACTATCTATTTCTATTTATTTTCTAATTTTAAAAGGGTGATGTTTGTACATTGACAGAGTCTTGACACTATAATGAGCTGCCTTGACATTGTGTACCTTTATAATTAGCCATAAGTTGCCTCCCTAGATGTGAACTGACACATTCTCCTGGTTCCTGAAGCAATGTCGTCCAAATGCTTTATGAATATTTCATGAAGTTAAGAGAGTATTGTTCGGAAAAGAAAAAAACACATCCCAAAATCAGACTGAGACATAGAGCCTGCACTTGTAGGACAATAATTGTACCTTCTCCTCAAACTGAAAATACTTAGCCATTGTCAAAAAAGAAGACTAAAATACCAAGAGGTCTGTGTTAAATGTCAATTACTGTTAATTTTTTAAAAAGATTTAACTTTTAAAAATAGCTTGATCCCAAATGCTTTTCTATTTGGGAAAGGATAACCTTACAGGGTAGCTCAAGGATACTTCTCAGGAATGGCCTTTTCAAAGTGTAAGAAGGAGCGAGAGACCTCCCATGTGATTCTCCTGGACAAGACCTACAGCTCCTTCCCAAACAGATTTACCATCAATCATGAGGCTGATCTGTTGCCCTCTCCCCAGTGCATAAAGTCCCACAGCTATTATATCAACAGATAATTAAGGTAGATCCTTGCCTGTTTGGTAGGAAGTACTGAAGGCACTGATCAGCACCTAACTGAACTTGGCTGCAGTAGTTTAGCTTTATAAACAGAAAGATTAGCCGTTTCCCATTTTGTGATAAGGAAGATTAATAGTCTTGTTGCAATTTAATCCCTAAATCCCCAAATCTCCTTTAGCCTGGAAAGATGTCTCCTAAAGTATGATACAGTATTCATTATAATTTCGTAAACCGCTAAGCATTGATTCAGCCTTTCAGTTCTGTTTTAACACAGTATATTGTGGTGCAAAAGGCTATTTTAGCAAAACTTTTTTTTTTACATCAAAGCCTAAATAGCTTTGTGCTCTTTACTAGTATTAAACAAAAGCTCTAAGCCTCAGAGAATACTCTAGTTTCTTTATACTGATCCCTAAGATCACATTTAAAAATAATAATTTCTTAGGAAAGCTGTTCAGTCTACAAGGTTAACTGATGCTCTCAGTCAAAGCCACCCCAGCATTATAGTAAATAATTGCCAGATTTTAAAATATATGTGTCAATATTTTTCTATGTTTGATCAGAAACAGAGTCTTACAGTGTCTCTTATGATATATTTTCAGTAATGCAAGCCAGTTGATATAATACATGGTATTCAAGACGTTATGTAACTCCACTTGCTGATTTAGTTGCTGACCAGTTGTGAATAATATATTCTGAAAATTGCTCTTCCTTCAGGCTACTTCTAGCTTTGCTGTTAGTGATCTTATTTCTTCAAACTTAATGTGATATTAAAAATTTGTGTAAGATTAATTATGGCCAGGTGTAAACATGTACTGTAAAAAGTTTATGATTTGAGGTATAGTTTTCTCTGTTTCATATGTCGAGTTCACTTGAGTGTATGGTATTCATGACTACTATGTTGGAATGAGTGTACAGCTGCCTCTGGACAAATATTCAGCTCTCTAAACCTTCAGGCCAACGAAACACTAGAAATCTCTAAGTTCTAAGAAAACGCTAAGTTCTAAATAGGATGAGATCACTGACAATCATTGCACAAGGTATTTGGACTCCAAGATTCTTCTACCTGTGTCAACCGATTATTTTATTCCCTCAGTTCTGGCATCTAAGGACCCACAGTCCTTTCATTTTGGTCTGAACTCTTTAGCTCAGAAGGTTTCTTGCTCCAGTAAAGTTATTTTTTTCAGAAATTTAAGATTTTAGATTATCTATGCAAAGATCCAAAGATTATTTACAATTCTTGAGGATCAAATCACATCAAACATACAGTGAAAGTCAAGTAACTGGAGGGAGCTAAGAATTCTGTACAGAAACACCCAAATCTGCCAGCCTGCTGGTCTAAATAATTTTTATTTCTGTTAACATAGAAAAATAACAAACCGGAACAACTCTTTTAAGATGGAACTGATATTAATGTGGCTCTTCATAGCAATTCTGCGTAAAAAATTAACAAATTGGCAGCATGGCTGCTTGGGAACATATTGACCAGACAGCAGGGTTCCTCTTGTAGTCCATTTGCTAACAGTAGAACAACTGGCTCTGGAAGTTAAATCAGAAATGGAATAGTGCAGCAAGCCTTCAGAAAAGTGCTACACCAGGGATGACATCAATTTCACTCTCCAGCTGAATTTGCCTCTGAAGCATTTTGTATGGAGTCATGACATTATGGCTCCATCTCTGTGGGAAGAACAGCCCAAACCCAAACTAAAGAACTGCTGCTCTGGCTCTCTGCAGCTCATACTGCAGGTAGTATACATAGCAGGAAAAAAAAAGGGGAAGCTCTTCTATTTTAGTTTGGGAAAGACTGACTGATGCCTTGTAGAAATATTTTTTTATGTTTCATTCTTGCATTACAATTATCCAAGAATCAATGAAAAATACAAAAGAATTATTATAAAGACAGACTAATGTCAACAGAATTAGTACAGATGTTTCAAGACAGTAAAATAGTAATACATATAATTTTAAAGGTATTAGGTAAGTTTTATTTCAATAAGCCTTCTTTGAACCATATATATATATATATTAAATCAATGATAAAATACAAAATAAAAGGGCTAACCTACTTCTATTTCTGCAGAGGAAAACCATACTTTTATACTCACAGATAATTGTTTTTGAGCCAGTGGACAACAGAGAACTACCACCTATAATTATTGACTCAAAAACCTTTGACAAAAGTCTCTGGTAAGATCATATTCTAGAAACCAGCTGCTGACAGGAGCAGAGGTGTATGACTGGCCTGGATAAGAAAATGGCTAAGAGATTGTAAACAAAGCAATGATTCCTGAATTGTTTTCAGCATTGCAGAAGTCCTTTTGTGGCACACTAGGAGTCATGTTGCCTAATGTATTTATCAATCACTAGCTAAAAGCATATGAATGGTGAGAAGATACATTTTGCAGATAATACACTATTATCTTTGTTAGGCAAATCAAAGAAAGCTGTGAAGCAACTCAGAGAGACCCAGTGGAGTTAGATGAGTAGATAAGAGATGATGGTAAAAGAAGGCACGCTGAAAAGCCATCTGAAATAACATGAAAATGTGTTAAAATGCTAATGGAAAAAATATAAAATACTTTGAGATACAGTTTCAAATGCTGTTATTGTTTAGAAGACATATCCTTATAAAATCAAGATGGAAAAATAGTTCTGTCACTGTTTCATTGTCTTGCATTTTAAATTAATTTAATCAAGAAGGAAAAGATGTGTAGTTATTTCTGAACGATTCAGTAGAAATAACCCCTCTGTACACAGCAGCATATGTAGAGAACTCCTCAGCTGAAAGGCTGTACTCAGTTCTGATAGTTCTTTCTCCAACTGAATGTTAAGGAATGTTAAGTGTCAGCAAACATAAAAGATCTGTTGGTTTAGATTAAAAAAAAGAAGTATAGAAAGTAGTAACTGTGATTATATATTGTGCACTTTAAATTCTAATTTTTCTTTAGAAAGGATAAGGAGAGATAAAATCAGATATAAAGGAATTACATTTAAATTAAGAAGTTTTAGAAGGTACAGAACACAGTTAATTCTGTGAAACTCATTGTTGGAAAGGTCTTCACCTTGAGACGACATTCATCTTTGTATACAGGGCACATTACGCCAATCACTATAAACTACAAGTTAGAAAAACATTGCCAGTGCATGAGTCATTTACTAATTGTCAAAACGTTTACACTTCTGATTGCAGTTTGCTGTTAGAGACATGACCTGGGGCCACATGTAATAGTAGAGTAGGATAGCAATTCCTGTGTTCAGAAAAGACTTGCCAGATCAACATTAACCTATCTTCATCCCTGCCTGAAGTGATTAGGACAGAATTGGTTGCTTGACAACCATGTTAGCCCTAGGTCATTTTCACAATATTTATGAGCCAATGTTCTATTTGCATTACATTCCTTAGCTACACCTTTCAGAAGGGAGGAAGGAAGACATGGGGAGATGACTCCTGCTGACCACCCCAGATGAACAAACCAAGACTGGCTTAAAAAAAAAAAGCAATGTGTGTGGGTGGAAAAGTGGAGATTACAGCAGGTATAGAAATGAAGCAGAGGCATTTTAGGCATGCAGGGTAAAAGAATGACCAGCGCAGACCAGCCTGGGATTCAGTAATCTCCTCCAAACCTCACCTCCTCCTGGATGAGCTGCAGACTGTCTATCCAGCTGTTACTAATGGCATTTGGACTTGTGAGGCCACATGCTTTTCTGCAAACAGCCTGGAGCTTTTCAGTGGTCTGTCTTTCCAAGCCTTGGTTGAAAAATGCAGCAGTCTTTAGCAGATAATGTAACCAAACTCAGTGAGAAAGTGAAAAGATGGAGTGGGCAATTTGGAAATAACGTCAAATATAGCAGGATGAGAAGAAAACCAAATTAAGAGGATGCAGAAATAATACTCTGGTTGTTCTAATTTTGGTTACCTCCTCAGTTTTTTTTTTTTCCCTAAAAAATACACAGTTAAACAAGTGTGGTAATGGTACACATCTGATAAACCATTAACTCATTATACCACTGGGTCATAAATATGTGAATAAATCTTAATTTAAAATTGAGCTATTATAGAATTTTTGGTGCCATTAATATTTCTGTGGCTGGTCCTTATATTAAAAAAAAAAGAAAGTTATTTAATAGTAGTTTTAGGTGACTTTTCTTCCTTTGTAGATGCTTGCTTGTGTTTTCCATTATGTGACTTTTTTTTTGTTGCAGTGTACTGTATTGGATTCCAATGTCTGTATTTGTGAGGCTTTCCTTTTTTGCAGCAGCAGCAGCAGCAGTCAGCTATTGGTTAAAAATAGCCACATTATATTGTCATTAAATATTCATTAAATTGAGTTGTGGCAGCCGGTGAGAAGCATCCAATTAAGCTGTTCACTTTCCACACATAAGGCTACAAATGAGCAGTCGTCTTTCCTTTCAATAATGCATCACAGGCTGCCGTTAGTATCTGTAAAATAATTGATAAGGCAAAAGTTATTTGTAAAATACACACTAGAAATAGGAAAGTAGATTAGAGAGGATGATTTTGCCTTGGGACTTTCCTCTGACTGTGGGAAAAGTACAGCATACTTTGATTTAATTTTTACATAGCCTGGGGAAACCTGAAATGCCATATCTAATAATTCAGTATTTTCTGTTTCTGACATACATTATATATTACTAAATCTTGAAAGTCAGAGATGGAAAAGGCATCATAGACTTTACTCACCCTGAAGCCATTACGGGACAGTAAATATGGCTGGGTTACAGGAAAGGCTCCATGTCTTTTTGGATATACTCAGTTTATCTTATTTTGTTGGCAGAGCACTGATACACCCACAGACTTGTTTGAAGAATGTGCCTCGGCTGCAGTCAGCGGCACGACCGCGCTCCATGCAGGCAGAGCTGAGCTGCTTTGAGCAGCAATGGCAGTGGAGCATTGGCTCAGGCTGCAGCATAGGACAGAACATCTTTCTTGTTTCCCAGAACCAGCCCGTGCTGCCCACCGCTCACTGGCACACCAGCTAATGACATTAAAGGTAGCGAGGTTTGCTGTATGTATTATCAAACCGCTTCCTCGTCTGCACTGCAGACCTGCCTTGAATTACAGTCTGGTTCTGACACAGCAGTGAACAGCCGGTGATAAGGAGCTGCAGGGACCAGCTGAGCTGAGCTGCTCCTGATTACCGCGGTGGGACGGTGAGGGAAGCGATGTCAGCCTGGTGCCAGTTTCCTGCTTCCCCAGCCCTCGGCTTGTCCAGGGACAAAACTAGGCTTCTGTGCAAGTCACAGTATCCCAGGACGTATTAAATGTCTCTTTTGTACCAGTTTTCCGTTTCCATTCTGCCTTGTATGTATCTCACCTTCTGCCACTTGCTGCTTATTTCTCGCCTGTCTTCACTTACTGATGTTAGTTTTAATTCACCACTTTATTTAATTGCTGATTCCAGTGCACTGCTTCAAAATGTACCTTCTAGTTACTGTCAAAGCCCTGTGTACAAGCTGGGCCTAAACTCCACGGGATATTGGTTCAGCAGACTGGAAATTGTTTGACCATTTCATTTACATTTAGAATGTAGGCTTTAATTGAATTAAATATGAAGCAAAGCACTAGAAAGCTGCACAGTGCTCTTTTTTCTTTTCTTTTCTTTTTTTTCTTTTTTTTTTTTAACCTGGGATGAAATTACAACTGCTTTCATTGTCCCTGCAGTGTAATATTTAATGCAACAGAAAATCTTGTATTGCCTATGCATTGATGTCAGAGGAGGAAACCTGTGGATGTGGCAGCTGGCAGAGTCCCCCTAAGCCACTTGGAGCCTTTCAAGACAAAGGAAATAGCCTGGTAAAGGACGGCCTGCCACTGCAAAGCATTCTTGCCGTTCTTCCTTCTCCACCTCCCACCCGTGGTCCTGTCCTCCTGCCACCTCCCCCTGCAACAGCGTGAGCTTCTACCCAGCCCCACAGCAAGGCAAACGGAGCAGCTAAATGAGCAGATAACCAATCCCAGCAAAATGTGAAGAGTCTTCTGATAGCACACGTCTCCCGGGTACTTGTAAAGCACGAGGGAAGGGGCAGAGCACGTGTCTGGGAGATGTGGGGCAGACCTCTGGGTTCTGAGGTCTGCTGACAGGCATCCAGCAAAGCGAAGTTACAGTGCTATTACTTTAGTTAGGTTTCAGAGTCAACGTCATAAAGCAAAATTTGAAGGACTACCAGTAGTGGTGTTTCTGACTGGCTGCAGACTCAAGAAGTCAGTGCTTTGAACCATGTTATCAATCTTATTTAATACTGATGCAGTTTTAACTGCCCAACAAGAACACCCCACTATAAGGTGATTTTACAGTGGGAAGAGACAATTTACAAGTTTGTATACAACCACTGCCATACTAAGAATAAGAGGTTTATGAGAGCAGTGGTAAAATTCCTACCTGCGAAACAGGATTTCATGTATGATACAAATGAGAATGTATCTAGGAACTCAGCAACCACCTAATTCTTTGCTAATTTTCCAGCTCTCCCTTGCAGCAGTTTACAAGCAAAACATTGTGTGAAGCTTTAGATTGTTTAGTACAATATCATTATGAAAGTTCTATCTCAATTAAAATTTTATTTGAAAATATGATAATAATACATTTTCTATCATAAATGCAAAGCACCACAATTAATTCAATAAGAAATGAAAAGTAAAGCTGCAATTTTGTTTTCGTATTTTTTCCATGCTTCCTATATTTCCTAGAGTATAACTTCGAAATCACAGACAAACTCATTCAGATATCCAATCTGTCAGAAAGTCCGGAAAATAAGAACTAGCTAGAAAAAAAAACTTGCCAAATGCATGATATGTACTGAAAGAGGAAAGCAACTTCTCTGCTATCTACTGCCATGCATAATAATATAAATTATTTATTTATTTTCTCATGTGGTTTTTCACATCCATCAACTCTTTCCATAGAAGTAGAAGCAAAAGTTTAAAGTTTTAATAATTAAAATACTGAGACAGTAAAAGCAGCGACATAACTGAAACTAAAGAAAATCAGGCTGTATAAAGAAAATCATACTGGTACATATGCAGACAGTGATACCATTCCTTAAAAAAATCTTTTACAGTTTTTCTTTTGTGAGGCTTGCTATTATTGTTCCTGGATATCAGAGGAAATCTTCCTGCCAGGCATAATTAGAATGGCCGGCTTTTGAAGTTTATCTTAGCATTTACAGGGATCATCTAAAGCCCAGTCAAATCAATGGAAAAGCTCCTGGGATATGTCTCCGCTGCGCAGAGCACAACAATATTAAGCGATGCCTGACTTAGTGCTAGGTGAGCTGCATTGTGCAGAGCCACGCAAGAGGCAGTAACTAGGGGCGAGGAAGAAGCACAGTGACAGAGCAGGTTAAGCCCCAGACAGACTCTGGTTGCAGAGAGCGCTTGCTCTCAGCCAGTGTGCCTCCTCCCTGCTGCTGTACAATGCACGGCATGGGCAAAACCCTATTATATTATGAAGCCGTGTGTATCTTAGCCTCAAACTGAAGCAAATTCAAGCTGTGCCTGATAATCAGGTGTCTTAGGGTTTTTGTGTTTCCCACCACATTATTCACCCAGTAACGTGCAGTAATATAACATCAAGAAGCAAGCAGAGGATGTTTTAAAACGCAATTTACAGTTGTGGCTAAACTGTCACATAATGCATAACTTCTGCTCCTCAGCTCCATCAAGGCAGAACACTTCTTGCAACCACCAAAGAGGACTTGGGGATGGAGAGGAGGTGATGCTGATGGCAGCAGTCTACACCAGGTCTTGAAAGCCAGGTTTCTGCCCAAGGGCTTTAAGGGTGCAGTTGCACAGCTGCTTCAGTGGCCACTTACAGTCAGTCCCACCCTGCCTTCAGCCAGTGTGCACCACCATTTGTGGGACCATGGCTTCAACTCATCAAGAGAGCTGATCTCTGTGATAAGTAATTGCTATTTTTCCCCTTCCCATTAGCAGAGCCAAGCTTCCTGAGCTGTTTTACCGTAAAATCACACGTGCTCAGAGCTGTGGCGAGGCTGGGCCCACACCACTGTTTAGGAACCTGATGCTGTGTCAAGGTGGCTGGCTTAAATTGCTGTGAAACCACTGCTTCAGTGGGGTTTTCCTAAAAGCAGAAGGTTTTTAAATCTCGCTGTTAGTGATGATGGAGTATGACAGGGACTACTGGGAAGTGTAAGTGTAATTTAATAGTATTTATCTTATAAAGCATAGTAATGGGATGTCAAATCAGTAAATGGCTTACATCAAAAGGATGATCTCGTGTCTGAGTCCAAATCCTAATGCTTCCATAATACTTTAAAACATAGCAGGAAAATATACAAATTTTAACTAGCTTATAGTTGTATAAATCTGAAATTGTGCAAGAGAATATTTAGCAATATTATGAGGAGCAGTTTAGCTGTAATATTGCTTTGATGAGTTTTATGTTTTATTTTATTCTCTCCATTAAAATCTTTGCAACTGTTTTGAAAGGAGAAAATGGTAAACACCATATTCTGCAATCCCAAATGTTTCCTTCTGGGCTTCCTAAGCCAAAAATAGCTAATGCATAGAAACAGAGTGGTCATTCAAATTGGAAAGATACTATGAAAGATATATTTTGCATTTCTTAAGCCCTAAAGAGAAGGTTGTGGTGCTCATATAATTTGTCCTATATTCCAAATGGAAAATGCAGATATTGTAAAAAACACTTAAGGCCCTATTTCCAAGTTATTGACTTTCATTTCGAGGGTTATCCTTTGAGCTGCAATTCTTAAACTTGGCAGAAAAAGAGCATTGGCTAAAAGAGCTCAGAAAGCTCTTAAAATTGGCACCCTTGAATGGGCATCATCGTGAGGTTTGGCTGCTTTTGGGCTTGAGCTTAGCAATCCATTTTTGTCCAAATTAAGCCTGGATTCATTTCAGCACTGTAAGAGTGCTTTACATTCAGTAATAAAGAAGCAGCCCCCTTGAGCAAACTGAAATGTACACATGAAAGCAACAGCCTCAGCTTAGTGCACTTACTGACAATGTTAATTCTGCAGTCTCCAGGCGGAAGTGGCTCACACTTTCTCAGCAGTGTAAGCAAAATTGAATTTTGTTTCCTTACAGATAAGAAAGAAATAAATAAGCCCTGGTTAACTATGCTTCTTGTTGCTGTAGAGAGATACGGTAACAAGATAGGGTGCAGCTGTGAAGCTGTTCTCCTCCAGCAATGACTGTAACGCCACGCTATCAGGTCTCTTTCTTAGTATCACCAGCAAGAAAAGCTTCCTGAGAGTCTTGTGCAAACAAAAGGTTCGTAAGACCTTTTCCACACCTTTCTGGGGTGATTTTGCCCAGGCTAGTCTGCCACCACAGACAACTGCCTAGTTTTCCTAAGCTTGCAGCTGATCCTATCATTTGTGTCCAAAACTGCTGTCTTCTCATTAGCTATGCCAATGTTGAGAAAGGAAAGGCTCATTTTAATTCCATAATGGTGGAACTACTGGTACATGAGGCCAGCTGATGGTGTCAGTACCCAGCATCACTTCTAGAAGGGTGGTAACAAGAGAAAGGAAAGAATGTTCTGACTCTTCTGTTTTTCATTGGAATTGCTGAATATACAAAAAATGTTAATAGGTCTAATTATTATGTATTTTCCTCATTTAATGATCAGACTGTGACAACATTTTGGCTATTAAACACTCCATGTGGGTATAAAACACTTCATAAATGGATGTCTATTGAGAAAAAAGTGGTTTGATCTACAAAAGTGTGAATGACAAAACCTCAAAGTAGTGCAGGGTAATGTGCTTTCAGATTTCCCAGGGATTTTATTGCTACATCAGTTGTCAAAGTAGTATTCTTGCACTACCTTGACCGGAGTTGCAGATTTGTTAAGAGAGGTGGCAAATAATTGTTTTTGTTGGTACATGTTTAAAATGAGTAATAACTATAATTACAGGTATGCCTGTTCTTACTTAAGTGCAAACTCCAGAGATTTAACACTGAAACCTCATTAATTCCCGCTTTTGAGTTTTGCATCAGCAAGCTCATTTAATGTTGTCTCTAAAATACGCACTTTTCTTTCAAACAAAGCTGGGTTTCGCTTGTAATAAAGATGTTCCATCAGCTAAATGAACCAAAAATTTTTTAAACTTTTCTTTAGACTTTTTCCCTTTTCCTTTCAAACAGAGAAAATTAGGTCTTAGCACTTTAGGTTCTGGGGAACACATGAATCTTCCAGTAGCCTGGAAAGAAGCAATTATGCTGTCTCAGTGCAAATGTGATATTCAAGAAAGTGCAATTTTCTTAAATTATATTTCTAGTAATTACTCTGAGCATTTCTAACTAAGCTGTGAAAGCTAACTTGATTGCTCTCAACTATGAAATCTGGAATAAAGCCAAAGCTTCTATTTCCTACTTGGAGAACAAAACTTTAGAAAAATACACGGATATTATCAATGAAGTAGCTACATTTTCTGTATGAACCATCTCTTTTAAGTTTAATTTGCAAAATGGCAATATCATTTCCATTTAAGCACCTTTCATCTTACACTTTTGTATGCATAATTTCTTTATATATTTGCCTCAGAAATAACAACCAATATTATTAAAATAGAACATAATGATCTCAAACTGAAAAGCTTTAAATAACTTCTTATTCATACTTTTTCTTAATTAGTCTTATTAACAAAACCACAGAATACTGATGGATCTCTTAAAATAAAAATATTAACTATTTTTTGACTTGGTTTTCCAAGCAATGAATGATAATGTAGTGATTGTGTCTGTCTCCTCAAAAAACTTCTGGTTGCAACTACCTACTGTAAATCAGACTTGATGTTTCTACTTATACTTAGAGATTTAGGTAGAATAAAGGTTTTTTTTTAATGTGAAGCTTTATTAAGAAACTTAAAACAGGCTTCATATATGCTTTAGGTTTTTTTTTGGCAGCTGAAGTACAGACTAAAAAAAAAGTGTAATTTATTCCTGTAGAAAAAAAAACAGGAATGATGGATGAACACTTATGCAATATCTATGATGTACAGTCCACAAGACAGATGTGTAGGACAGATCAAAGTCACTCATTTTTTATTTTGTAGGAGAAATAGTGCTTTGTGTTATTTTAGTCTCAGGTGCAGGGTCACCCCCTGGTAAAATGGAACTTCACAGAGGTCTGCACAATGGTTTGCCATATTATACCTAATTCAAAAAGTACTGATGTTGAGAGCTAAAAATTTTCATTATGAAACTGCAAAAACTAGGCTGCCAGTTTAACAAAGTAGTTATTATTGTTAGAATATCTATTAGAATCTATTTTGATTTGGAATAAAACCTAAGAATTTGAGAGATTTCTCTTTACGTAGCATTCCATTGCAGTATTGGTAGAAATTTGGGACATTTTCATGGTACTGAAAAACAGACTTTTATGTAGGTGTCACATATCCACTTTTAAAAATCTTGTTGAAGAGGAAAGGAGTTTTATGTTGATAATGCATGGACCATGTTACTTGCCAAGTCAATGCTCTACCCTTTTAAAATCAAATCAGTCCTCAAAACAAACAGATCTTATAACTTACCTACTAAGTTATATTATGTATTTTAAAAATAACAGTAATGTGCTATGGTATCACTGAACCATCAATCCCTGGTTTAGCCACTTGTTGACTGGGTAGGAACTGCGTGAATGTCTCAGGCTACATAAGTACAAAGGAACATGCAATTGTAAAATATCCTGCTATTCAAGAATCCTCTGAAGCAGAGAATGCTGATTTGGAGATGCAAGAGCTTGCTTTCATCTTCCAGTAAATTAATATACCTTTCACTGGCTCTGGAAAGGGAAAGCTTGAGAATAATTTTGAAATCAACAATAATTTTTTTTTCCCCACATCAATATTTTGGAGAGGAAAGGACCATAAGAATTTTATGGATCATCTCCAATGAGGTAATGCAATGTTCAGAAGATGCTCAGGATTGTACTGTAAGTTTGTACTGTGATTCTAACTGAGGGAGCAATTCACCTGACTAAGAGTAGTTATCCGTATTTAGGCTAAAAGCCTCTCCTAAAAATGTGCTTCCATAGAGTTGCAATTCATCTGTCCAATTTATGCAGGGGGGGAAATCTGGAGAACTGTGCTCTCTGTAGTGATTCATCTTCATCGTGCAGTATCAAGTACCTGTACACATACTCAGACACTTGAAATACATCTAGTGAATACCTGGTACTCAGCAGCAGCTAATCTGCTTTGCGGATCTATTCCTACTAGACTAAACCCACTTACTAATATAGACACAGCCATAGAGCACTATAGGTAGGAAGGGACCTAGGGTGTAGAGGACTTAGGTGAGGAAAGGACCAAGCAATGCCAAGAGCAAAGGACAGAAAGAGACTTAAATGCTGCAGCTAGGAGTACAAGAAATAAAACCGGAGCTATCTACTTATGTTCTCTCAGCTTTTCAGTTTAAACAGAAAGGCTAGGAAAAGAAGTGGAGGGTCAGCAAATCTGCCAAAGCCTCCCTCACCAATATACCATATAACAAATGTCCCGTCCCCCATAGTGGAAGAAGTCTTTCCCTCCCATTCCAATGTTATGAAGAAGTACAGTATCAATCAAGTGACTTACTGGAAGATCAGAGCCAATCTTGACAAACTTCTGCTGTAATGCAGAAATTTTTGTGGTCCTGACAGTGAAATCATGTCTCACACCAGGAAATACCAGCATCTCCCTGCATTCCTAACTTCTCTTTCCTAGCTATCCTCCTTCTTCAGCTCCTGAATTGACCGTTGATGGATGGACGACACACTAGATCATAGTCCAGGTTTCGTTTCAATGCAGGCAGCATTGTGCCGCTCACAGCAGCTGTCACTGAATTGTCCTGTGCTAGAAAATGAGCCTCCCCAAGGTCAGGCAGAAGCAGCTGGGAAACAGATTAATACCTGTTCTGGTTTTGTTTGGTGAGGCAGGGGCCTAAGGTGATAGCGTCTGCAGGAAACTGCTAGAAGTTGCTCCCCTTTGTTCAGTGGACTCGGCCAGGCCTAGGGCGGACCCGCTGCTGGCCAGGGCAGAGCCGATTGGTAGCAGAATGTCCTGTGATAGCGCCTCTGCGATAACGTATTTAAGAAGGAGAAAACAGAAAAAATAAAAAGAAGAGAAGATGTGAAGCAGCTGAGCGGGGGCAAAGAGGGGGAGGAGCGAGCCTTGTGGGTCTTGCAGGCCTCACCCTCTGGCCTCCCGCTGGGCAGCCGACTGGGCCCGACTCGGCCCAGTCCAGCTGCAAGAAGTGGAGAGGAGATGAGAAGTGAATGAGATGTAAAAAGGATCCTGAGAGGCGTCTGCAAACCTGTTGTGAGGAACGGCTGCAGATGCCAAGGTCAGTGAAGAAGGAGGGGGAGCAGTAATGCGGCTCCTGGCCAAGATTCCCCTGCAGCCTGTGGTGACGACCATGGTGGAGCAGGTTGTCCCTCTGCAGCCTGTGGAGGACCCCACTTTGGGGCAGATGGAGGCCTGAAGGAGGTTGTGGCCCGTGGAGGGCCCGCTGGGGCAGCCGTTCTGGAGGAACTGCACTCCGTGGAAGAGATGACCCACGCCGGAGCAATTTCGCAAAGGACTGTGGCCCATGGGAGGGACCCCACTCTGGGGCAGGGGAGTTCTTCCCCCGACGATGAAGCAGTGGCATGAAACAGCGTGTGATGAACTGACAGCGACCCCCATTCCCTCTTCTCCCCTGTGCCGCTCGGGAGGGGAAGGTATCAGAGATAATGTTAAGCCTGGGAAGAGGGAGGAGTTGTAGGGGAGGCTATCTTGTTCCCTGCCTCATTCTTCTGCTAGTTTTAGAAATAAATGAGTTGTTTTTTTTTTTTTCCCCAGGTCAAGTCTGTTTTGCCTGTGATGGTAACTTTAAGGATTTCTCCCTGTCCTTATCTCAAACCTCAAGCCATTCTTCTTATATTATCTCTCCCTGTTCTCTCGGAGGGTGGGGGGAGTGAGAGAGAGACTGAGTAGTCTGGTCCCGATCGGGGCTGAACTACGACAATACCTTATCCACTTCAAAATATTGAGCTTTCTCCCCATTTTTCCTAGAATGGTATAGGGAGATGTCAAGGATTCTCATCTCTGTCACAAAGTCTTCCAGCTCTCAGCATCTCAGTCATCAAAGGCAGCTATGTGACGTGTGAGAATTCAGTATACCAATACCCAATTTCTACAACTCCGTTCTCAGCCTAGGAACTCTCCTGAGCCATGTTTCCAGAACAGTCCTGTGGTCTATAGATTCCCAACCAAATTCTTCTCCCTCTTGCTCTGCTTGTCACCAGTGGAGCCCTGGGCACTTGACAGGAGCACAGCTGCAGAGCAACCTTACTGCTCTGCATTTCCCAGGCCAAGTATTTAGATCAGCATGGGAAAGTGTTCCATGGAGGTGATTCATTTTAATCATAATCCCTAGATGCCTGTCCCTGCCTAGACCAGTGTTCACCATATTGCATTTTCAGTACAGTGGTCACACTAAACAGAAACTCAAAGGTGTGTCCAAGCTCTTTACGCCATAGAATTTCCCAAGAGCTTGTTATTTCTTGCAGTTGTTTAAAGAGGAGTGATGGTCTACCATATCTTCTTGTTTGAGGCAACGTAGCCTCCTGTGCTGGGAGTCAGGGACAAACAAAGCTTTTCAGAGCTGCATTGCCCAAACTCAGCCCTGCTGGTGAAATTCCTATAATTAACACATACATGACACTGGCCCAAACTGAAACTATGAGCATCAATATTGAAGGAATTGTTGCTGCCACTGCAGTTCCTGCTGATGCTACTGCTTCTCAGGCACCAGTAGCAAAACTGTGAAGCAAAGGAAGGTAAAATCAGAAATAACCCATGTTATTCCTGAACCAGGGCCTGCCATAACTACAACAAAGTGCCTGGGGTGGTGCCAGGCCTGCCATCTCCTCCATCTCCAGAAAAGGGATTATTCAAAAGAGAGCACAGCAAATGACCAATGAGATAAAGAAGGTGTGCTGGTTTTGGCTGAATTTTCTTCCTAGTAGCCAGCATGCAGCTATGTTTTGGATTTGTGCTGAAAACAGTGTTGCTAACAGAGGGATGTTTTAGTTATTGTTAAGCAGTGCCTATGCTG
This sequence comes from Tetrax tetrax, assembly GCA_009806455.1. Lineage (NCBI taxonomy): Eukaryota > Metazoa > Chordata > Aves > Otidiformes > Otididae > Tetrax > Tetrax tetrax. The sequence continues at coordinate 341,962 of WHYT01016511.1, read as the reverse complement.
AACCAAGTCCTTTTCTACTCTCATACCACCCCACGAGCCTGCAGGCTGGGGATACACAGGAAGCTGGGAGGGGACAGAGTTGGGACAGCTGACCCCAACTGACCACAGGGATATTCCGTAACATATGATGTCAAGCTCAGCATAAAAAGCTGCAGGAAGAAGGAAGGGGAGAAGGTTCAGAGTTACGGCATTTGTCTTCCCAAGTAACCATTGCAGGTGATGGAGCTCTGCTTTTCCTGGAGATGGCTGAACACCTGCCTGCTCATGGGAAGTGGTGAGTGAAATCCTTCCTTTCCTTTGTTTTGCTTAACCTATTAAACTGTCTTTATCTCAGCTCATGGGTTTTCTCCCTTTTACTTTTCCGGTTCTCTCCTCCATCCCGCTGTGGGGGGACCAAGTGAACAGCTGTGTGGTGTTCAGTTGCTAGCTGGAGTTAAATGACAGCACAAGGCAGTCAGAAATTCTGTATTGTTTTTTCTCTTTTTCTGTAATAATTCTAATTTACATCCTGCATCGCTTTTCCAATTCATATAAAATTCTTTTGTATTTCCATCGTACTTACTTGTGTACATTTTCCTTTGCCAAGAGGTTTCTCATCTGCTGAGTCAGAGCTCCTTGGATTAGGGCAGCAGTATGTGAAAACAATATCTTGCACCAGATGAGCCACTATAGCTCCTGTCCTGGCTGTGGTGCTGGAAATGTACTCTTTTAGTGTAACTGTGGATTAATCTGTCCCACTCCAGGATCTTCATCAAGCTCCAAGTTTGTTGCTGTTCACCTGGCTATTCCTAGACCAGTTTTCCCTCATCCTTCTGTGCTGTGGCTGCCCTCCCTCAGCCATTTGGCCTGCAGAAACAGCCAACAGTACCTAAAAGTCAAGCACAAGGACATCCTGAAGTGTTGTGCCCATGTGCTCTTTCTTGTCTTGCAAACACAATAGTGTGTTGTTTGTCAAATATGAGGGCACGCTTTGGCATCCTCCCCCAACCTATCTTTACTGCCTCTATATTAGTCTGTTTCTGCTCACTACACAGGGCTTTTTTAGTTGTCCTGGAACCTCACATGCCTTATGCTAGCCCAGCTGGGTCCACGGCTAAATAGAAACTTCCTCTTTCCCTGAGTACTGTCTCCCACCAAACTCTATACAGCCTTTCCTGCTTCACTCTTTTTTACCCAGTTTGGAGTTTCCATGAAAGTCCAGTAGATTTCTCTGTTCTTTATCGTTGCTGCTTATACTGTTGCTGATAGAAGGCCAACAGCATCCTGGCTTGTATCAGAAATAGTGTGGCCAGTAGGAGTAGGGAAGTGGTTGTGCCCCTGTATCCAGCACTGACAAGGCCGCACCTGGAATACTGTGTTCAGTTTTGGGCCCCTCACTACAAAACAATTGAGTTGCTGGAGCGTGTCCAGAGAAGGGCAGTGAGGCTGGTGAGGAGTCTGGAGAACAAGTCTTATGAGGAGTGGCTGAAGGAACTGGGATTGTTCAGTCTGGAGAAGAGGAGGATGAAGGAAGACCTCATTGCTCTCTACAGCTACATGAAAGGAGGTTGTAAGGACGAGAGTGTTGGTCTCTTCTCTCAAGTAACAATTGATAGGACTAGGGGAAATGGCCTCAAGTTGCGTTAGGGGAGGTTTAGATTGGATATTAAGAAAAATTTCTTTACTGAAAGAGTGGTCAAGCACTGGAACAAGCTTCCCAGGGAAGTGGTGGAGTTGCTGTCCCTGGAAGCATTCAAAAAATGTGTAGGTGTGGCACTTTGGGACCTGATTTAGTGGACATGGTGGTGTGAGGTTGACGGTTGGACTTGATCTTGGAGGTCTTTTCCAACATCAATGATTCTATGATTCTGTGATTCTGTGATCAAGACACCAAGCCAAGTGCATGAACAGTGTAATTTACAGATTTCTATCACCTTGAGAGATTTCTTATTTAAGAGATGTCCACTTGATGGGTCCTGGCATTACAAAAATTAATGGTTATGTGAAGAGCAAAAAGCTCATTGCAGCTGCCAGTAAGGAGGAGCTGAATTACGAGAAGTTTCGGCCATGGTTTAAATGCTTGGAATAATGTGGACAATCTATGCAGAGGAAGCAGTCCAGACCTGTATCTTCATGTGGTCATCTGAACACAGCTGCCTGCATAAGTGCAGACAGTAAATATGTTTCTTGATGGTAGAAAGGGAGTTTAGGTGAGTAGCTTCCAAACAAAACATTTGAATCAGTGCTAGTAATGTACTTCTAGAGAGATAAACTGCACCCTGACTTCTTGTCTCACTTGAGATCTCTAGATGTTACTGTGCTATAAATAATAATAGCACTTCTCTCGACGAGTGAAGGAGGTTGAGAAATTGACTTGGAGAAAGACTGATTCTTTCATCATATAACATATGGATGATCAAGATATGGGAGAAGATGTGCTGAACTTGGAAGATTTGTGCGATGCTGTGGTTACACTTTTCTTTGCAGAATTTGTGAGATTTCTTTTCCTACACAGAAACTGGCACATAAAGCAGATAAAGTAAAGATTAAAGCACAATGACAGACAAAATTGAAGAAATTTGCATAGTAACTGCCTGGATAAATTTTGCCTGTGAGATCTATAAATCTGTCACTTTCATGAACAGAAGATTCATACAAATCATTAGCCAAAAACTGAGAAAAGCCATCACTTATTTTCAAAGAAAAAAAATAGTTGAAAGAACAATTTAACTATTTTTTTTTACCTGTGAAACTCAGTCCTGCCTTTTCAGCCATAATTTTGTACAGCTGCTTTCACTGACATAGTGGAAAAATAAGTACATCTAGTAGAAATTCACGTTACTCTTAAAAGATAAGGTTATCTTCAGAACCTTCCCAATAAACTCTTAATTCAGACAATTTTGCATAAAACTCTGCAACACTTTAACAAAAAAATCAGTAGTAGTTCAATACAGTTTATCAGCAAAAGCACTTCACTTCTGAAATAGGCTGTTGCTTTATCCATTCATAATTTAGCTACTATAATATTTACTGTATAATACATCTACTAAAAACTCAAAAGACACTCAAGATTGAGTTTAATTAATTAATTTTCCATTTTGTTTCTGCTGTAGAAGGCCTAGGCATCCTTTTAATTTCTTTGAACCATGCTCTGATGAATCCAAAACATGCCTCTGCTTTACTTGTTGTTGTAGAGTCAATTTTGTTTAAACTTGCTGCCATGTAGCACAGAAATCACATTTATATTCAAGAAAACTCAAGGTAGCAAAGGTAATGCAATTTTTTTTTGTTGTTGATTTTTGACAACAATTGTTGACAACAGTTAAAATTGCCATTAGTTTTCCAATGTATGTTGTACTAATTGATATGGAAAAAATGTATTACTGATTTTATAAAAACTATGTAGATACTTTGGATTTACACCTTTAGAAAGTGAGTAGAATCCAGTCAATTTGCTAAAGTACTTTCATTTCAGTACTTTAATTTTTTTTGCTCCTATTCACTCACATTATGTGTTTATAATAGTAATACTTATAGTATAGTATACATAGTAATATTTTCTGGAATCCTAAAGGAATATTGGAAAAAAAAATCCTCTTTGACAGAGTTTTTGGCAAAGCAATATAAAATGCATGCTACTGTTTACATGGGTTTTATCTTGCCTTTAATAATGGTATTTCTTGATAAATCAGTTGAACTCTATTCTCACACCTGCGCTGTCCATAACAAAGACACAGAGTGCCAAGATATATTTTTTTAAATTAATCAACAAGAAAACCATTCATTTAGAAAAAAGAATGGTGCTGTGAATAGATGCACATCCAAGCATACATGTGATTAATACAAATTAGAGTTTCCTCCTCTAAAATTCTGAGTAAATCTTCCAAGCTAATTTAAGACTTTCTTTGTCCTTATCTCTCTATCTTCTCATGAGTCCCAGAATCATTATTCTTTATGTTTTCCCTGTTAAATCTTTCTCCAGGGTTCTTTTGGCAGATAACTGCAATACACAGAAACCACATAGTAAGGTTTGTGTCAATGGCTTGTATGAATACCTAAAAAAACAAACCACACTTTTCTTTTCTTTTCTTTCTTTTTTTTTTTTTTTTTAATAGGACTAAACATTTATGAAGTGTTACTGAATCTTATTTTTCCTATACCTCTTCACCCTCCTAAAAAGCATTTTGGCTGAAAGTGTGCTTGTAATTAAAATGAAATTAAGTTGTGAGATATTCTAGGAGGTTTAAGCAAGATAAGTTCTGCTATTTCCTCATTGTCCTGTGGAATAAAAAGATATACTGTCACCAGTCATCTTTGGAAGAACAATTTTCAGACCTGTCAAGTCTGAAGTTCAGACAATTCTGAGTAATCTATTTTTAGCAGTAAAATACGGAGAATAAAGTATTTCTCTCTGTATACTTACAGATACAGAAAGAAGTATTTGTAGCATGTGTTCATGCAGACTGAATTGATTTTGCTCAAACCTTTAAAAGGACTTTCACCTTCCAGCATTGCTTATGCATGGAAAATTTCATCTTATAAGAAGGTTTACATAGTAAATGGACAGCTGCAGATAAACAGTTTTGCAGTCAAAGTAGTAGGCAACGATTTATGTCTTGAAATTTGCAGAATACATTCATGCTGAATTCAATGGAAAACTTACTGTGGCAGGAGAAAAACATGTAAAAGTTCCAGTGGATCATGAAACTAGTAGACATTATGGAAAGACAGATAATTTCCAGGAAAGGTGAAAAATCACTTAGTGTATGTATTTTCTTGTGGTATATAGGTTTTGGACATTTTGTGAAGTTTGAAGTTTCTTCCCTACATAGTTTAGCTCAGGCTTGCAAGATCAACACGTATTTCAGCACATATTTCCACTTTCTTATCTTTTAAAAATTCTATTAGAGGGGCCCATCAGGGCCAATAGCTGGTTATTTGATAAGTTTTTCTTCATCCTATGAAAACTGTATTTACAATAAAAGGCATCTACCAGGGATTCTGCAAGAAGACTTACTTTTTAAATCACAGAATCATAGAATCATAGAATGAATAGGGTTGGAAGGGACCTTCAAAGGTCATCCAGTCCAACCCCCTGCAAGGAGCAGGGACATCCTTGACTAGATCAGGTTGCTCAGAGCCTCATCCAACCTGGCCTTGAACATTTCCAGGGATGGGGATGCTTGGTTTTTTAGTAGTATGAATCATTCTGCAGGCCAAACCAGTTTGGAGCTCTTCAGATATTTCTTTTTTTTTAAGATCACACAGGAAGTAACCTCTTCGCAGTGGAATGTACTCCCATTGTTCTGTTTAAGATATAAAAGCAGGAAATTAACCTATTTTCTGAATTTTTGCATCAGATGAATGGCAAGAAAAGGGTCAGGAGAGCCCAGTCCAAATCATGCTGAAGGTGCTGAGAGTTTCTGTCACTGACATGAAGCTGTGCAAAACTGAAAGTTGCAGAGTATCTCCCATGACAGGCTTGAATCAACTCTCATAGCAACTTCTGTGAATCTGAAAAAGATGAAGAGTCACGTTATTAAAAAAAACATATCTGAAAGGCAAATCAAGCCTCATGGGTCAATTCCATAGTCTGCATGAAGCCTGCTGCCAGATTGAGCTGTTTCTGCCACAGGAATTTTACCAAAGTTTACTCCTATCATGTAACTTCAAGATTTTCAAACTTCAGGATTATTTGACTAGTGAAAAATATCAGCCCTTCTACCTTATGTACACAAACTATTACTATAATAAAAAAAAATGGTCATTGCACTATCAATAACAGAAAGGAAAAGAAACAGAAGGAAAGTGCGCAAAGCTCAGGAGCTTTTGGGACCAACCTCTGTTCATTTTGCATTGTAGTAGTTCTACAAGCTGCTGGATACCGATTGCTGCATTACATGGAGAGACTGGAGGAGTGCCGTTGGTGGCTCTGGGCAGCAACAGCAGCTGTTTTCTGCTGTGTGCTTGAATTTACGGCTACAAGTAGCTTCAAGTAGAAAACATAGCCTGCAGGGAAAGAGAGGCAGGTGGGGAGAAAAAAGCTTGTACTGAAACTTGCTGGAGAGATCCAAGCAATGCAGAGGTATAACAGGGATATGACTGTTACTGTAGAAATGGAAGGAAGTTGGAAGAGATGTACTCTATTAATTACTTTATATTTTTGAAGAATTCATACTTGTTACCATTCAAGGAAAATAGCCCAGTAAATTAAAAAAATATCAAAGAGAAATAACAAAGTTTGCATAAAATACTTGGTAAATATTATATGCTGTTCGGTAATGCATAAGATCTTTTTCTCCCATTCCGGTATAACTGGAAGTTGATGAATAGGAAGTCAGATACTGTAACTTTTATTATAAGAACAAATTATCTCACTTTGTGTTCACAGGCTCAGATTTGAGACTGAAAAAAAAAAATCTCCCAAGAAGTTTATAATAGAAGATATCCATTACTTTCCTAGTTACAGCCAGAACTCTCTCTGTCACACACGCCTGCCGGAGTGGATTAGGCTGCTCTTTTTGCATCTTGCTCAGGGGTCTTACCTGGAGCCCATGTTTTGGTTCCATATAGTCCTTCAACATCCTTATTGTATCTTCAGCTACATTCGATTGGAACACATTTACAACCTGCTGTTCCAAAAAAGCAATTAGGTTATTTTCTCCAGTCGCTTGAGGGTGTACAATTATTCCCACATTTAAAATTCTGATTGATTTTCAGAGATTTTCAAACTCATGTTAAAGATTTCAGTTTCCTTAACAATGACTATGTAGAAGTAATTAGTTCTCTTGTTCTTTTTGTAGGCTTTATAGCTTTTCACACATCTTTTAGCTTGATCCATCTGTTAATAAAGCCACCATCCAAGTTCATGAGCCGTCAAATGCATGAGCTGATTCTTCTGCTTCAGAATGGGCATGATTAAAATGCACCAGCATTTCTCATACTTTTTGATTAAGTGTTTGGGCCCTGGAGCACTCACTTTACAGCCTAATCTGTGTTTGCCAAGGTAGAGAACACACACACTTCTCGCACTGGCATTTTACCCAATCATATGGTGGCCAGCAGGTCGAGGGAGGTGATTCTGCCCCTCTACTCTGCCCTGGTGAGACCCCACCTGGTGTACAGCGTCCAGTTCTGGAGCCCTCAACAGAAGGACATGGACCTGTTGGAGCGAGTCCAGAGGAGGGCCATGAAGATGATCAGAGGCCTGGAGCACCCCTCCTACGAGGACAGGCTGAGAGAGTTGGGGCTGTTCAGCCTGGAGAAGAGAAGGCTCCGGGAAGACCTTAGAGCGGTCTTCTGGTACCTAAAGGGGGCTTATAATAAAGATGGGGACAAATTTTTTACCAGGGCCTGTTGTGATAGGAGAAGGGGTAATGGTTTCAAATAGCAGGAGGTAGCTTCAAACTGGACATAAGGAAAACATTTTTTACAATGACGGTGGTAGAACACTGGCACAGGTTGCCCAGAGAGGTGGTAGATGCCTTATCCCTGGAAACATTCAAGGCCAGGTTGGATGAGGCTCTGAGCTGCCTGATCTGGTTGAAGATGTCTGAGGTTGGACTAGATGACCTTTAAAGGTCTCTTCCAAGCTGAATTATTCTGTATTAGTATAATTCTACATTGCCTTTTTTTCCCTTCTCTCTCTTTTTTCTAAATTTCATCTAAGTATGACTTAATGTGTTGCGATACCTTAAAATGTATTGATTTCTTTAGCAAAAAAAAAAAATTGGGAATTTTTATTTTACTCTTTGGCCATGGGAAAATCCCTCCAAAAAGCTCAAAAGTATTTCTGTTAATATGCTATACATTATTAATGAGAACTGAGGATTCACAGCAGAATAATTAATTGTTCATAATTACACAATATATGCAAACATTAACTAGATTTGAGACTTTCTCACTCTAACTTAAAGGTGTTATTTACATACACACATCAGATGGTTTGACCCATAAGCAAAAAGCTTGAGCTATTTTCATTTTTATCTTTGAATGGCTGTTTGATAAGCTGGATTTTTAAGACTTCTTGCTTTCCACTTTTCTGGTCCAAAATCTTCTGAACAACATGTATTCAAGCTTTACACAGAATTAAAAGGTAAAGCATTGTACATTATCAGTACAACCAATATGTTTTCCTGAAAGTATTTTTAACTAAATCAGGAACCACAACTAACACAGGAAAGCAGTCAATAGCTAACAGATGTTAAACTAAGTGCAACAGAAAGGAAAACACAGAAGTGTAGATGAAGAAGGGAAAAATCAAAACTACTTCACATCCCCGAATCATTATCTTGAAAGATATTATAATGTGAGTAGGAAAGGTGAATATATTTAAAAGTTTAATCAAATTTAGATTCTGCTTGCAATGTGGTTAATGTTAACTACTTGTGAAGCCATTTCTGGAAGTTCTTACACATCACCATGTATTTCAGGTAATGAGAGGACATTGTTAAAAATAGGTGGTGGGGAGAAGGACATTGCAACATCCTTAAGCTTCTCCTAGCTTTAGAAATGGCATATAGACTAATCCTTCAAGGTGTTAGATACCTCATGCAGGAGACTGAACAACTTAGACTACATGAGAAACAGAAATGAAGTGGTTTCTGATTTCAGCTCCAATGTATTTATTAAGCTAGCATTTCTGATACAGACACCAAATGGCAGGGGTTTGCATGATATTTCATAGCATGCACCCTTTGTGTTCGCTGCATGCAGTGCATCAGTAGGCTGCTGCTGTGGTAAGACTGCAGAGGCATTGCAGTCTTGCTACTATCATTGGTTGTCATGGCCACAAGTAATACACAACACAAGGCACAAAGATTCAGGCAATTTTAAAAAATGATACCACTTTTTTCCTGATGTGTTGATTGTTGGGGTTTTTTTAACAAGCTTTATGCATGATTATAGAAAGTGCCTACACACAATAACAATACCTTTGCAACTTCCTGTGTTGCTTAAGGAGTGCCAGTACTTTTACAGATAACATCCAGTGACTAATCTTGCAAATAGTTACATTTCTTTTATCTGTTTGCTGTTGGCACATGTGTATTAGGCTCTCAAAGATCTCCTACGCATGCAAGTAGATTCAAGAGACTTCTTAATTACTTCATTTCTTCAGTGTCAAATATTATTAATGACAGGAATGAAGTTATATTTTCAGGACGAGTATCTGATATTACTGCTGAACATGGAATTTTAAGGTCATATCAGAAATAAAAATTAAGAATAGCTTTAGTTTATGAAAATGGAATTGGTTAGCAATTATGTTATTGAAAGTACATGCACTCATAAAATGACTGCCATGAAGGGAGATTTTTACATTGTGAGTCGTTGTTAGTTGATAGTTTCATAGGCAACAGTTAATCTTCAGTTGTTAGAAATCTACCATCAAGGCAGATGTGCTGTATGTAGACTTCAGGTTGCACAGTGTTATCCACGGATCATACATGTAATATTTCCTTTTACCACAAGAGGTCAGACAATATTTATAAATCTATGCAGTGGAAAAAATGATAACGGTTCTATCTGCAAAACAGTAAAGTTAGACCTTATGCACTAAGTAAAAAGCAAACAGAATAAATTGTAAAACAACAGTAAGAGATTTTTTTTTTTCCTGCTAAAGCACTCTCAGCCTATGTGATCTGCTATGAGCCATATCCAAATATCCTCTCAGCTGTGTATCTCATGCTGAAAGCAGAGGAAGCCATATGCTGTGCTGTGATACCTTCTGAATCATTATCAGTGTATGATGTAACCTTGGAAGAAGGACAAGATCAGGCTTTCCTTGGCATAGTGTGTAACATAATCAGATGATATATGATGCATCAGATGGGATTACGGTGATCAAATAAGCATGCTTGGCAGCTCAATGAAAAGTATTAAAGTTCAGTTGAGCTGGACAAATTACTGCTAGTTCAGCAAAATGAGAGACACAAGAAAGATTTTAATTTTGCAGAGACTGCAGCCTGAATTTGTGCAATAAGATTACTTCATAAAGATACCATCAGAATTTTTGACAGAAGTCAAAAGATATAGTGATGCAATTCCTTGTATCTCGTGTAGCAGTAACACCACTCTGTGATTCCTGTTTGCTCTCGCTAACTGAAGGCAAGCAGAGCCAAAGTATAGAAGAAATGTGGTGGGTGGAGGAAGCTAGGGAACTAGTGCAGTGCCATCTCGCAGCAGGGCAGGACTGGAACAGCCTTGCTGCCATGGGAAATACCTGTGAAGAACGTTGTTTCTGGAGGAAGTATAAAGGAGCTGCTTCTGTAGTGTCTGTCCTAAGGTATGCATGACATCATACAGGTAGGGATGTGAGCATACTGCTTGATGACCACGTCTCTCAGCTTCTTCCGTTGCTAACCGTTTCTTCTGATACATCACATCATGTGAACATTATTTCTGAGTAATTCTTCTACTTTCCAAGCTTCATCTGTAGTTGGGGAATGGTAAGACTGTAATTATTTGACACAAAATAGCCTATCATTTATATCATTAAAAGCTGCCTAATTATGTGCCTAGCTTACAGCCTATTATAACTTCAATAGTGTCCCTTGGGTAAACAAGTCTTTATTCACTGAAGTAAATATGTAATTAAAGAATAAGGAACACCCCAGGTAGGAACTGACCAGCATAATTTTGGCTTTTTTTTGGTCATAGTTTAAACACAAATGTTGTTTACTCTAGTAATAATTTTTAGTAGTTGTATTTTTTCTCCTAGGACCTCACAAAGCTTCTCAACAAAGGGCAAGTATATTTATTTCTATTTTATAGACAGAAAAAACAGCACTAAAAGCTTAAACTGTCATGAGGAATAAACAGCCCCAAAAGACAAAACCTATTTCAAACATAGCCTGAAATAGCTTACCAAGCTTCTTTTGCGAGTGCAGTCCTCTATATCCCAAGGAAGGTCACATAGAGCTAACCTCAAATGTCCTCTCTTTTATATAGTTATTTATGTTAGCTTTCACTTAAGTTTGTGTCTTCTGTAGAGCTACAAAAGCTGTACACATTGGTCTGTTTTACTCTTGAAGTGAGTATAAGAAAGGGACAATAATTAAATACGTTTTTCTGTTTCCTTGTATGAAGTACCTTTCCAGGACTTGTCGTAGTTTAGCCCTGCTCGGGAACAAGTTAATGTACTCACTCACTCACTCCACCCACTCTCTGAGGGAACAGGGGAGACAGAATATAACAAAAAGGCTTGAGGTTTGATATAAGGACAGGGAGAGATCATTGAAGTGACCGTTATGGGCAAAACAGACTTGACTTAGGGAAAATGATTCATTTATTATTAGTAAAACCAAAGCAGGATAATGAGAAAGAGAACAAAGTAACTTCCTCCCACTCTTCCCTCTTCCCAGGCTTACCTTTATTTCCAATTATTGCTACCTCCTTCCCCTCCCTGAGTGGCACAGGAGGGAACAGAGGAAGGGGTTATGGTCAGTTCATCACACATTGTTTTATGCCGCTGCTTCACTGTCTGGGGAAGAACTCATATTCCTCTCTGCTCCAGCCTGGGGTCCCTCACACGGCTACAGTCCTTCATGAAACTGCCCCGGCGTGGGGCCCTCCCCGGGCTGCAGGGGGATCCCTGCTCCTGCGGGGCCTCCATGGGCTGCAGGGGCACAGCCGGCCTCACCATGGGCTGCACCTCGGGCTGCAGGGGAATCTCTGCCGGGAGCAGCAGCACTGCTCCCCCTCCTGCTGCACTCACCTTGGCGTCTGCAGCCGTTCCTCTCACAAGAAATTCTTCACAACCGGCTCAGGCAGACGCCTCTCAGGCTCTCTTCACATCTCATCTCCTCTCCACTTCTTGCAGCCGGGCTGAGCCGAGCCAGGCTCAGTCGGCCGCCGAGCGGGAGGCCAGAGGGTGAGGGCCGCAAGGCTCACAAGGCTCATGCCTCCCCCTCTCTGCCCTTGCTCAGCTTCTTCACTTTTTTTTTTTTAAAGTTTCCCCCATCTTAAATACGTTATCGCAGAGGTGTTATCATGGAACATTCCGTCACCAATTGGCTTGGTCCTGGCCAGCAGCAGGTCCACCCGGCTGGGTCCGCTGGACAAAAGGGAAACTTCCAGCAGCTTCTTGCAGAAGCTGCCACCGTAGCCACCCCACTACACAAACCCAACACAGAACTGCAGACTCTTAGACATTTATTTCTTACAGCAGAAGGATAATTTTTTTTTGTAAGTACCTGATATTCAGGAAACGTTAATTTGGCTGGATGAACTCTTTCTGTGACTTTCAATAAGGTATTTGATAACTTTACACTTCCATTTCCCACAGAGAAAAGTGGGAGTGTAGTACTCCTATGGTGGTTGGAGGAAGGAGGATAATTGGTAAATATGCGAAAGAACAAACAGCCACAATGTCATAATTAAGACTCCTCTCCAAAGCCAATTTATTGCAAAATGTAAAAAAAAAAAAAGGGGAAGAGAGAATTAAATTCCCGAGGAGGAGGATTGTTTTTTAGAGAAAAGCAAGGGGTTGAAACAGATGGGAAGAGGAAGAATGTTACACATCCTACAAGCCGTATGTCAGGACGAGGCTATAGATGGAGATTGTGAATATTCCTCATTGCAGAGAGCTTGCAAGACCAAACAGAACAATTTAAACTTGATCCCCCAACTAATCTCAAATCTTCAATACAATGAGGAAAGAGCATCCGTAATACAATCACCGTTACTTAAGCTTTCAGGCAAATGTTGTGCTTCGTTTTAAACAGTTGTCAAGCAATGAAGATACTTTAATGGGAATAGCTGAGATGCGTGGATAGGAGGCTGTGCAAAGTGTGGAAAGCTCTTGTGTTAGGAAGAGAGGTACCGCATAAAGAAATCGCACAACGAGGGAAAGGGCTCACTTTTTCCATGGGAAACATGACAAAGTCTGTGGTTCCAGAACAGATGTGAGTAAAGAGGACTTAATCAACTTTTTGTGTCTGTATTGTACACTGCTTCAGGGATAAAGTAAATCAGAAGTAGTGTGACCTCATGATGATAAGTTACTCTGAGCCACCAGCACTGTATGGGGCTGGTCCAGCAGTGCCCACTCTGCAATACGCTGGCCGCTGTGGGAACTCAGGCGTACTGTGAAGAGTCACACCTGATCCAGCAGACACCAGAGGGCTTTATGGCATGTCTTTGCTGCACCAGCAGCAGCCTAGAAGCAGACACCCTTCATCCAGCATATGAAGAGGTTGTAAGCAGAAGTGATAAAGTTATACCTAATCAGACTAATTAATTCTGAACAATTTTCCCCAGTGAGTATGGAGACAAAAGAACAGTGAATGCTCTCATAACACTTACTCCTATTCATTAATAAGCATGTCTCGAATGCATGGATCATTAGAGAAAGAAATCAAGGGAAAAAATGAGTGGTCTGGTAGCAGCACCTTCCTGACATCCTCTGAAATCCTTCTTTCAGTCACTAGAAGTGCAGGGAATGTCTAGCACACTGTAATGATAGTTCATTCCCAGTCTTTACTGAGATATGTAACCATTTTAAAAAATGAAATAACATGGCACTTGGAGGAATCACCTCTGAAATCTAGATATGTCTACATACACTTTTCACCAGAAGATTGCAGCAGCTTCTTCTGTGCCTATTTTTACTTTCCTTATTTCAAGGTCTACTGTTCTTTGTCAGAGTTATGAATTCCTAAGTAAAAGTAACAAAGCTGAGTAGAATTTAGAATATTAGACAAGTTCAGGACAGATAGATAAGGCATATAACAAAGGTGAATCAATTAATGAAACTTAATTTTATAATGTTTAGAAGTATGCTACATAATAAATTACTCCTCATGATTTACCAGATTGAGGAGTAGAGTTTTCTGGCATGCAACAATCAGTGAACTTTAAATTGCCCTGTGTAATTCAAAAAAACCAATTTCAATCCAAGTTCAGTTCTCTGAATTTCCTGAGTCCCTGATTCATACAAACAGCTGCTCAGGAGACTTAATACAACCTGTTGGGTGCATCAACTTAGGTGCCTGCAAAGCGAGGAGCAGTAGAGTTCATGGGCTGTTTTGCCATTTGTGTGAACCTCATGCTCCTAAGCTCGGCTGTGGAGTTATTTAGAGTGGGAAGTTGAAGATGGTGGACTTTTCCTATGAGAAGACTCATTGGGCAGCATGGGAGCTCTTTAAGGATGAGATCCTAGAAGTACTGGCATTAAGTTGCCTTATTTGCCCATTCAGAGAGATTGCAAATATGTAGCCATTCTGAAATATTTTAGTTCAAGCTCAAAGCCATTTGCACAGTAAGAAAGAATTGGACATTCTGAAGTTGTAATAATTGATGATACTTTCCTGTAGAAGAATATCTAGTCTCATGTTTCAGGGAACTAATTTTCAACTCTTTGAGAGAAGAATGAGACTGAAAGCTGGTGGAAAATTTCCACACGTCTGCTATCAAAGGGCTGCAGCACACCTCAAGGACTGAATGATAAATATAGTCAGAAGCAAGACGCTAGGCTAGACAGACTTTTTAAACCCAGTGTGGGTTATCATCTAACAGTTATCAATAACCTTACAGAGAGCGTAGTCACACAACACCACATATGTGCACTTAATTAATTTTTAAATGCAGTTTTTCTCCCATTGGTAGAGTTAAATCCTTTCAAAGGTGCTTGGAGGTTTGCATTTGGACATGTAAATCCTCAGGCACTGGTGAATTTTATTTGACACTGTTTATTTAGTTTATTTATCCTCATCCACTTAAGTGCAGTCCCTGTGCAGTTAACACGCCTCTCTTGAGCTGCTGCAAATCCTTTAGAGAGTAAGTGGCAAAAAAAATACTGACACAAGAAATAATAATACTGGCACTTGAATTACATAGCTGTAAATAAAACTTCTTTGGGCTGTATTCTGCAGTTTCATAAATGCAAACTCACAGGTACATCTTTTCCGTGGAGGAGAGCTCTGCATTAGCACAGGGATGTGAGAATGGAGACCTGATTCCAGACGCTGAGGCTCCAGTAATCTTGACAGTTGGCCAATCTACACTACTGACATCTAACTACACTATACCATTGAGTGAAATGGCAGAAGCACTCGTGCTGCTCTTAATAGTTAAGTAGTGGGAACAGCTCTTAACTAACCCTGTCTTAAAACTTTATTTTCCTAAAGTTTGTACCTGGGTAAAGCAAGATCCCATACTGAGTAGACTAGTAACAAATACTCTATACCAAAAACTTGTCTATAGGAAGACAAAGCTTCATGCTAGATAAAGCAGGAAAACAACAATCCTGAAGAAACAGAGTGAGCAGGTTTTCTGAGACACAGTGTGAAAGACATCAGATTAATTTGCAATATTTTTTTCAAAAGCAAAAGACTGTACATTTAGAATGCTACAGTGATTAAAATTGAAATAAAAAGAATAAAGAAAGAACACTTACCAATGAGTTTAATTTCCTTTTTTTTTTTTTCAGTTTTCTTTGAATCATAACTCGTCTGTATCATCAGCACTTCAACAAAAATAGTTTGAGGCTGAACACTTTCTTTGGCATAGCTGTGTTATCTGTGTTTCTGCATGCAACAAATCTCCTCAACTGCATGATGCCTCTTCTGCTCTGTAAGGAAGAACTCCACCAAACAAACTGCTAAGGATTGTCCACCAACTTGACATAATTCTTACAGTAACAACTTCTGTGTTTAAATGTTAATCACACTTATGTATCCTATGAAGAAGATTTATAATCTCAGCAACAAAAGTAGATACACAATGAGTGCTTTGTATGCCTTCAATTTATCGGTAAATTGCTGCTATCTTTTTTTTTTTTTTTGCTTGAAGCATATACAAATCTCATCCTAGTTTGTTTTTATTAAATTAAATTTGTTATTGATAGGAACTTTGTACCTGCACTGTAAATTGCCTTTATTTTTCTGAGTACTTAAACAGCAGAAATGAAATATTCTGTACTTTAGGGAAATTCATTAGGCTTCAATTTTTTTTTTTTGTATTCTGTACTTGCGAACTAAACCAGAAACTAATCTAGGATGACTAAAATTAAGTTTTCATTGCAATGTTTCCCTGTATGCTTTCTGTTATTTTAATCATCAAACATTTAATGTCAAACTTTAAATCTGTGTTGTTCCACAGAGTTACTGTATAAAAAAAGATATTTAAAGCAATTTAAAAACTCTGCAGAACAAATATTGTGTACATATTTCTTTATAAGGTGATCTGTTTACAGAAAGATAGAAGATATTGACTTCACAAGTAATTTCAGACATCTCAATAACCCGAGATGTTAATTTCCAACATTTTGATTTCACTGTGAAAGCTCTAAACAAACATGTCGCTGGAAACAAAAAATCTCACTCAAAAGTTGATTTTGCTTCATTTTATTTCCTTTGTTTTGTCTGATAGCAATAATCCAGTCTGTAAGCAAAGGATATATCCAAAGGATATATCTTTGTAGACTGAGGAAATGATTTTGGAAGATACACTTGTCTTTCTTTTTTTTTTCTGTTAACATTACAAAGGAAAGGGGAATATTATTACAAATACTGTAACTTGGATCCACAATATTCTTCTAGTTTTGTTCTTATGGAAAACCAGTCAAATATGAAACCTGTGCTTTCAATGTCAGTGGATTTTCTAGGCCTTTGCCAGAAGACAGAGAGAAAGGGGACACACTTTTTTTCCAAGAGAGGTAAACAGCCCAACTCAGTTTCTCATTCTCAGGGATGGGGGAAAAAGGCTCAGTAGTGATTCCGAAAGCCCTACACCAGAAAGGAGTATGGTCTCGTGAGACTGTGCTTCATGCTCCCTGTGCGGCATGCGCTTCTTACAGCATGAGCTGTGTCACTGCTCTGTTGATTTGAGATGTGACGACACGAAATGATGCTGTCTTGAAGCCAAGAGCAAAAAGTGAGAACATGGTGCTTTGATGTGAAGTTCTTACCACAGGGGCAGCTGCATGTTAGTGGGATTGTTTGGCTACAGGCCTAGCTGTTTCACAGTCAGAAATTCAGAGACAGAGCATGGCTATCTGAGTATGAACATGTGCCCAGACCTTCTCCAGCCATGTACATATAGCACTTCAACATCTCATACCACTATGTTTTCTCCTCCGTAGCAAGAATTGTTATTTTTCTGTCACACATATGAGTGGCATGCATGTAAAGTAATGCTTCATTTTCACTTTGGAATTGAGTTACTATATGATTCAATTACTATTTAAAATCTTCCCAAGTCCTTGTGACGTCCAACCTTCAGTGCAACAGTTAGCTTAGGTCAGCTAACCTGAGTGTACAACTCCATTCTCAATGTGTGACTTCCTTTAGAGCACTGACAATCTTGGTAAGATCCAGGGAAAAAAAAAAAGACAGGCCAGGCCAAGGTTTAGGCTTACCTTGTTTCTTTAATTCCATCAGACCTGGGCCAGCAACTGTCTTTGAGCAACCAGAGCAATTCAGAATAAACTCTGTCCTGCTTTGGCCTACATTAGGGATGACCCAGCCTACATATCGGCAGACAAAACTGCTATAAACTCATCGCAAGCTTTGGCCTTTGGCTATACAAACTCTCTGCTATTAAGAACTTCTGCTGCATCTGTAGAATTTTTTGCATAATTTTATTGCTAGGTTTGGCAAACATAATGCATATAATGGATTAGGGAACTATGTTACATGCCAGAGAAGTGTGTAAGAATTGTCTAAAAATAGTGATATCCAAAGATGTATAGGGTCTGCCCTATTATTAGTCTTTAGCACTTCAGTACTAGATGACATTTGTATGTGAAGCTGTAATTGATGACTCCTGTAAAACAAATAATTAAAATAAGTCAAATTCACTGCTTCTAAAATGGTGTGTGATAGATATTTCATCAGGTCTTGCATGTGACCTCTGAAGGGTAAATTTATCCTCCCAAGTCTTCCTTGATACTTATTTATATTATTTATTATTTGTATATTAGTGACAGTTGCATATTAACTGTTGTCCCAGCTTTGAAAAAAAGATGCTCTGAGAACTATATTTGGACTCTGGAGCTCAGAATCCAAAAAGAGACAAATTGCTAGGGCAAAATGAATAACCAGTGGGAATTTAGAACATACATATGTACGTGTGTATATATAAGTCAGCTAGTTCAGTGAAGGCTGCAGAACAATGTAATGGGTTTTGTTTAAATAAGTGAAAAATGGTTTAGAAATATAATTATTCTACTCTTGAGTAAGGCTGTTTTTCATTTTTGGTGTTATTGTCTTTAGTATGCATTCAGTCCTTAGAGAAAATTGTTGTGTTTCAGCTGCTGCATTTTCCTGGGTGCAAGTAATGAACTCACTTGAATTTGCTGCTGGAGTAAGATGTGGTTTTGATGTGGTCTTTAACATGAACAGATCTCCAGTTCTAATTGTATTTTTCAAAATTACAAAAAAAATAATTTAGAATTTGAAGAAACATAAAGTAGGAAAATGTCCTCAATTTTTGTCCTTTAACTTCATATTAGAAGACAGTTCTTAAAAAGTAATCCTGGAGCAGAGCACTTTTATTCCCTCTCCATGGTCTCACATAGTCTCTGTGCACTTAGAAGCACTTCGTGAACTTCCATTTGCATCTAGTAGCATTAAGATCAAATGAGCTTCCATTTCCAAGGCGTGTATCTAACCAGCTTTCCATGTATTGTTAATAAATAGATAAACTGAATTTTTTTTTTCTTTTTTCTCAGTTGCCTGTGCTTCTTTTCTCCCCGACTGTGCCTTCTCCTTAGCTGGGTAGTACTTTTCCTCCAGGTGCTGGTACTATTAGTAATGATATTCTGAGCCCTAACACTTGTCTTTTCTCTGACTACAGCTCTGAATACTCTTTATTTTCTCCTGGTTGCCACAAACCTTTGATGGCAGCCTGTTCCTGCCTTTTTTGCTTGGACATCTGATAAGGAAGAAAAGAGAAAAAAAGGTAAGATGATTCAAAAGTGCTCATTATGTTCTGTTTTGATTATCCAATGTTTTATGTCATGCAGGCCAAATAGCAATCTCCAAAATCTCCTTTAAAATGTGTCTTGAATGATGCTTTTTAGAACACAGGTCTGGCAAACCTGGACCATGATAACAGTGTGTAGATCTCTGTCCTTGCTTAATGGTTATTTTAGTGTAAGATCTTACTAAATCTTCTGTTAACCATCAAATAAATTTCAGTCCAGATTCACCCAAGGATATCAGTCATCTAGTTAAATGTGAATCAGCCAAACCAACAGGCAGGCAGAGAGATGCTGAAAGCTAGCTGTTCAGAAATGCCAAGAAGACAGTATTTGACACCTAACTAAAACTCTAAGTTGTTGGTATATATGAGATAGAGACTCGCAGCCTGAAAAGCATCTTGCACATTTGGATTCCTAATGAAATTATTTGTGATGACAACCTCAGAACTGAGAAGCAGGGATTTTAAATGCTTTAAAAAAAAAAAAAAAAAAGAGTGACCATATTACAGTTTCGAGTAGGACCAACTGATTTATAAAAACAATAGATTTTTACAATTGGGCTAAGTTTCAAGAAATTACCCAGTCCGAAACCTGGGGATGCTGCCTTAGATCATGGACAGTAAATGATCTAATGATCATTTTTCTTTCTCCTAGCTACTTTTCTCCTTAGATTTACTACTTTCATTGCTACTTCTGTAGCCTAATTTTCCTTGTTGTCTCCATATGTGAAATTGTTTATGATTTCTATTTTTTCCCTTCATGAAAGCATTTTCTTTTCAGGAAAGTTCAATATGTAATCGATTCTGCACACAATGTTGCTGTAACAGGAGTGTTTTGTGTGCAGCTATATTGGTACTAAGCCATTAATTTTTTTTCATCAGGGAGCCTCAGGTTACATTAATTTCTGTAGGGGACTGAGACAACAGGCAAATCATGAAATGCCTCCACCCAGTCCAGTTCTTAAAGCTGACAAAATTGCATAGATCCTCTTCATTACTCAGGGATTGATCTAATTTGTGAGAAAATAACCCCATAACTAGTTAGCGATATGTATGCTGAGTGGAAATAACCTAAAATTTGTGGAGAAAATACTATAATGCTATAAAATGTAAACACTGATAGAAAAGTGTTAAAACATAAAATGGAAAATTAGACTTGTCTATGCTTTGCAATCAAACCTGGAATGATTCTCTGTGTTGTTTTCTGTGTGCTGCTGAAGTATTTTTAACAGAACATTGTTACTATGGACCGTGTTGACCTTACATTCTGCTTTATACCTCCTTTCATTTCATCCCACATGAAATCTATGTAGACTTCTCCATAAAAACACATTTTAAATTTGAATCTCAGAAATACCTGCTTGCATCATCTCTACAGACCTCAGCTGTATCTATCAAAATCTGTAAGTGCTTCTTGGTGAACTCTGACTCTCATCCTAAGTCACAATGTAAATTAAAATTTTAATTTTTAACTTAAATAGATGTAATTTACTTAAAATTCTAAAATTTAATATATGCAAATCTATTAGACATATAGTGTTAATCTAAGAAAAAATATGAGTTTTTATGTCATTGAACTTTAGAAGGCACAGATATTAAGGAACATCAGACCATCTCTTTTGTGTCTACATGGATAATTTTTCTGTTCCACACAACAGGGCATTGTCCAGTCTAACTTCCAATGTCTCAGCTGGTGAGACATGTATGTACTTCTTTGAAGAAGCTACTCTAAGATGTTCTAGTAGATAGCACTGGTAGAAATTTTTTAAAAACTAATTATTCTAACTCCTCCTGTGGCACTTCTTTGTATTATTTTATCTACTCAAAACCCAATTTAATAAATCTCTTTCTCTCTATATAAAACCATATTCTTATATAGCTGACGAAGAAAATCCTCATAAAAACATCCCTACTGTAAACAGTGTAACATAATTAGCTATAAATTATGTTTTCTCCAATACGAACTCAAAAGCACTTTCTTGTTATTCCTAAAGCTTTAGGTGGCATCAGTCCACCTAAAGGATCCAGTGGACTTGAGTTGTCTAACTGTTTTTTCATGTACCACAGATTCTCAGCTGTTATTATACAGCTTGGTATTACATCAGTGCTCAAACTCAGAGTGTAATTTCAAGCTCAGAACCCCTAATTTGAAAGAGGCAAAGTACAGCTAAATAGCAATAGCTTCCTGGTGAACCAGAGCACATGCCCTGGCTAAGTCAGGAACTCAAGGGAATCTGGGTGTCAGGAATAACTGCAGCTCACAGTGGTTTTCCACTTCTCCAGCATGGACTAACTATTTGGTACTACCTTCTTCCCAAAAGTGGTGGTGGCTTTTCAGATAACCTTACTTTGTAGGACTGAGGGAATATAGTTGCTTACAAATGTAAATGCTTCTGACTTTTCGCTTGAGAAATTCTGTGTGTGAGTGGGGATTTCCTAATTGTTTACAGACAAACCACTTCCAACACTGCACATTATGTTGTTCAAGCCTTTTAACCTTTCGTAGGATCGTAGAACCATAGAATCATTTAGGTTGGAAAAGATCTTTAAGATCATTGAGTCCAACTGTAAACCTAGCACTGCCCACCACTAAACCATGTCTGCCAATGCCACAACTGCACATCCTTTACGTACCCCTAGGGATAGTGACTCAGCCACTTCCCTGGGCAGCCTGTTCCAATGCTTGATAACTGTTTCAGTGAAGAAATTTTTCCTAGTATCAATCTAAACCGCCCTTGGTGCAATTTTAGGCCTTTTCCTTTCAATTGTAACTGGGAAGAACAAACACCTGCCTCGCTGCAACCTCCTTTCCAGTAGTTGTACAGAGTGATGAGATCTCCTCTCAGCCTCCTTTCCTCCAGATTAAACTACCCAGTTCTCTCAGTCCCTCCTCGTAAGACTTGTTCTCCAGACCCTTCACCCACTTTGTTGCTCTTCTCTAGACACACTCCAGCACCTCAGTGCCTTTCTTGTAAGTGAGGGGCCCAAAACCGAACACAGTGTTCAAGGGGCAGCCTCATCAGTGCCAAGTACAGGAGACAATGACTTCCCTACTCCTTTTACCTCGCTGAAATCCAAGTCAGAAACACTATGTTCCCAAACATTCAATCACTATTGTTGCTTACTTGTGAATTCTGTTTGGTTTGTCGATTGGCATCTTTTGACAGTGTTTTCCACAACTGAATTGTATATTCCTCATTGTCCTGGTTGGGATGGAGTTAATTTTCTTCCAATAGCTGCTGTGTTTTGGATTTAATATGAGATTTGGTATGTGAAGAATGTTGATAATACACTGGTACTATTAGTTGTTGCTAAGAGATCAAGGACTTTTTCCAATTTCCCAAGTTTTGCAAATGCGCAGGTGCAAGGAGCTGGGAGGGTGCAGCCAGCACAGTTGTCCTAAACTGGCCAAAGGAAGTATTCCATACCATAGAAATCATGCTCAGTATATAAGTGAGGGTTGGCCAAGGGGCAGCTCTCTCTCCTGAAATCTGTAATTGTTGCTTGGGAAGTGCTGTATTGGTCTTTGAGTTGTTGGGCAGTGAGAAATTGCGTAATTCTATTATTATTATTTTTGTTGTTTTTATTATAATCATCATTTATATATATATTACTATTGTTATTATGTCTTTCTTTGTTGTCCTAGTAAACTGTCTTTATCTCAAGCCATGAGTTTTCCTTTCTTTCTGATTTTGTTCTCCATCCTACTGGGGAGGAGTGAACAAGTGGCTATGTGGTACTTAGTTTCTGACTGGGGTTAAACCACGGCATTCATTAAACTGTAACAGGAATATTGACATCTTGCATTACTCTTCCACACAGGACTGCATTACCATCCATAACAGGAGCCAAGCTACCTTTTAACTGGAACTATTTCTGTTCTGTCACATAAAACATGCGTATCATTAACAGTATATTGATAATTTTGGGTACTTACAACATTATTCCTTTCCAAGTTTCCGCTCATACGTATTTTATTTGTATTTCGCATTACAGTCTCTTCAGTATAACAGCCTGCATCTTACAAGGTGAATAATTTTACTATTTTTCTGGCCATCGCGCTAACCTTCCCAATGCCTGTTTTATATGTCAGTCTTCACTGGTGTTTGCTGCATTTCTGGGTCGTTAATGAAGATGTAGGCTAAAACTTGACATAATATTGATTTTCTCAGTGATTTACTTGAAATGTGTCCAGCTTGATTCATTGACAGTTCATAATTTTTGTGTTTACTTGTCAACAAATGATGACAAATAATTTTTCTTCCTTTCTAGCTATATAAGTGACTTGTATGTTACAATAAGGCCAATATGCTGGAGCCAAATTTGTCTAATTAATTTCTCAGAGCAGGTCTTTAGGAGCCATAAGAACAGATCTCCTCCTTTAGAATAAAGTGTCCTAAACTGTAAGTTGGTCTCTCTGTGTAGTATGCAAACTACTTCAAAATGGGTTTCAAATACCACCAGAATACTTGGACATTCTCTGCCTGTCTCCAGGTTCAAAGATATCTCCAACCCTGTCAACAGCCATGGAGCCCAAGTAAGTTTAGTTTGGAGGCTTGTATTATAATGATCTGATCTCCACCAAAACATGCATCAGAAGCACGGCCAGCAGGTTGAGGGAGATGATTCTCCCCCTCTGCTCTGCTCCAGTGAGACTTCACCTGCAGTACTGTGTCCAGCTCTGGAGGCCCCAACATAAGAAGGACATGGACTTGTTGGAGTGAGTCCAGAGGAGGGCCACGAAGATGACCAGAGGGCTGGAGCATCTCTCCTTTGAGGACAGGCTGAGAGAGTTGAGGCTGATCAGCCTGGAGAAGAGGAGGCTCCGGGGAGACTTTAGAGTGGCCTTCCAGTACCTAAAGAGGGCTTATAAGAAAGCTGCTGAGGGACTTTTGACAAGGGCATGTAGTGATAAGACAAGGGGTAATGCTATTAAACTGTAAGAGGGTAGATTTAGATTAGATATAAGGAAGAAATTCTTCACAATGAGGGTGGTGAGGCACTAGGACAGGTTGCTCAGAGAAGCTGTGGATGCCCTATCCCTGGAAATGTTCAAGGCCAGGTTGGATGGGGCTTTGAGCAAGCTGGTCTAGTGGAAGGTGTCCCTGCTTATAGCAGGAGGGTTGGAACTAAATAATCTTTAAGGCCCCTTCCAACCCAAATACTTTTTTGATTCTATGGTGAATTAGGACTTTTCCAGGACATAGACTTTGTCAGACCTTTACACTTAACCTAATAAATCTCCATAAAAACTTAGCACAATTTCACTTGTTCTAATGGATCTTGAATCTAATTTCATTTTGCAAATTAGGATGCTATTTACCTCTTAATAACCATTAGGTTTTATATTTTTAAAACCAATTTTTATTTTATTTAGCATTACTTTCTTTTTTTTCCTCCATTCTGAAATATCTATGTTGGATTCAGCATGAGATTTATTGGTCCTTGGAGATGTGACCAAAATAAACTTCTACTCCTTGAAGATTTTATTTCCATCTCAGTGTGTCTTCAGAAGCAGGTAAAACCAGTGCTAATTCAGATGTAGGAGGAGGGGTTTTTTAGAAATTCTAAATTAAAGAGAAACGAAGCATTTATTTTGTTTTCTGTGTAAAATCAAAGGTCATGATGACTGTAGTACTTTGATACGGAGGGTAGAGTACACAGGATAGATATTAAAATACTTTTCTAATCCGGGAAATAATTCTGTATTACAAAAAAGAGGAATAACAAAATGGTCATTTCTTCTACTAGGTTAGTTTCTCCAGTTACTTTGAGGAGTTAACAGGAATAAATGTGTCATACAAAATAGTATGGTATTCAGGTTCCTCTATATAATAAAAAAGAAGGCAAATGGTATCTTGGGCTGCATTAGGAGGAGTGTTGCCAACAAGTTGAGGAAGGTGATCCGTCTCCTCTGTTTAGCAGAGGTGAGGTCACACCTAGAGTGCTGTGTCCAGTGCTGTGCTCCCCAGGACAAGACAGACATCAAGAAAGAGGTGGACTAGAGAGTCCAATGAAGGGCATGAATATGGATAGGACTGGAGCATCTTTCCTGTGAGGAAAAGCTAAGAGAGCTGTGACTGTTCAGCTCGGAGACGAGAAGTCTGAGGAGTATCTCATCAATGTATATAAATACTTGCAGGGAAGGTACAAAGAGAATAGAGCCAGGCTCTTATCAGTGGTGCCAGCTGCAGGACCTGAGGCAATGGGTACACACTGGAACACAGGACGTTCCCTCTGAACATCAGGAAGCACTTTTTCACTGTGAGGGTGTCATAGTTCAGCCCTGATCGGGACCAGACTATGCAGTCTTGGCGCCTGCAGCCGTTCCTCACAACAGGCTGGCAGATGCCTCTCAGGATCCTTTTTACATCTTATTCTCTTCTCATCTCCTCTCCACTTCTTGCAATCGGACTGGGCCGAGTTGGGCCCAGTCGGCTGCCCGGCGGGAGGCCAGAGGGGGCGGCCCGCAAGGCCCACAAGGCTCGCGCCTCCCCCTCTCTGCCCCCGCTCAGCTGCTTCACATCTTCTCTTCTTTTTTTCTGTTTTTCCCCTTCTTAAATATGTTATCGCAGAGGCGTTATCACGGGACATTCTGCTCCCAATTGGCTTGGCCCTGGCCAGCAGCGGGTCCGCCCTAGGCCTGGCCGAGTCCACTGAACAAAGGGGAGTGACTGCTAGCAGTTTCCTACAGAAGCTACCACCTTAGGCTCCCCCTCACTAAACAAAACCAGAACACAGGGTAACTGAGCAATGCCACAGGTTGCCCAGAGCTGTGGTGGAGTCTCCCTTCTTAGAGATCTCAAAAAACCATCTGGATATGGTCCTGGGCAACTGGGTCTATATGACCCTGCTGGAGCAGGGAGGTTGGATCAGATGACTTCCAGTGGTCCCTTCCAACTCAGCCATTCTGTCATTCTGTGCTTCTGTCAACAATATAATTAGTATTTTTGGTAGCTGAGATAAAAAATTCTTTCGTGGGAGCCTTAATAATGTAATAGATTTTCTGTATATTTGATCAAAGCTTCATATTCCTTCTAACAGGAAAAAAAGTCCACAAAAAATCTGCCATCCTGACCCTGGGAAACAGGCTATATGTACACATCTGTACTCCAAGCTATTTGTTTAAGTGTTATTACCTCACAGCTATGAAAAAAAGGCTTGCTGGAGCATCCTGGAGAAATAAGAGGAGCAAATTTTTTAGTTTTTGCAATACCACTATCCAACTGACTGTAAGTACCTAAGAGGTCAAAGCTCCATTTCTGCCACTTTTAAACACATGGTGATGTTACAAAGCTGACTGAGAAGAAATCCAGCAACAGGAAACAGACTTTGGTGTTTCGTTTTCATTTCCCAGAGAAATAGGACAGATTTTTGTACAAAACTAAAAAGTACTGGAGTTTCTATGTAGTTTATTCTCACTAAAACTTTGGAATAATATAATCTGATTTTAATGGCAGTTCTACAGACCAGTCTGTATTATTAGATTTAATCCTGAATAAGAATACTTTCCAAGCCAAAGATTGGATGGTTTATTTTTTTTCCCAGCTTGTAATACAAGGAATCCTTTGACGCACAGAGAAACAGTGGAAGTAGTGCACTCAATTATTTTTTCGAAATGGGAGAATAACTCTGATCTTTCAAAGTTAGTTATTTTTCTTATTGCCAAGAGTGCTATTCGCCAGCAGTAACAGTTTTTGATTGAGCTAAGAAAAAGCAGTTAAGCAGTATATTGACATTTTTAAAAAAAAATTAACTATTTTAAGATTGAAATTATCTGGCTGTTCTTTTAAACTGTAATTTCAGCATGGCAGTAAAAAAAAAGTGAAGCATACCAGGAGCAAGCATAGGATCAGTTACATACAGACTGATTTTTCATTTCCCAAGTAACAATCACCTTATTCCAAAAATAGTAGAAGTGGATTTCAAGGACAAATTGAGGTGCGTGAGAAGAAAGCTTTTATTCCATGAGTTTCTCACTGCTTAGTTCAGTTGCTAAAGGAACTTACGAAGCAGGCATGGACACATGAGGAACATCTCCAACATCTAATGAAACCAGTGGAAAGACCTCATAAATTTAATGACTTACAGAAACACATGCAAATAATTCCCAAATACTTAGTACCACATCGGTACGCATCCAAATTACAATGTCTGCTTTGTCTCAGTAAATGCAGAAACATTCAAAATACTTCAGAAAGTAGGAATAAAAAATAAGCAGAATGCATAGAGAACCATGGATTTATTACAACGCACAGTAATTATATTGTAGTTAGTTATTACTAAAACCAAAGATCACCAACCTGATTACTACAACCTATTGGCATGCTTCTTACCTTTAGTTATAGCTAACACATTTTGATTCTAAATTTTATTAACTCTGGAATTATTCTCATTCATAAGGTGTTCAATCTACTCGTATGAATAATGATAATTTAAAGAAATGGAGAAGTGCACTGTAATTGTCCTGTAATTACAATTTAAGGACACTGTAATTGCAGTAAGCTTATACATTGCAGGCCAGAATTAAGTGAATAATGAATTAAAATCAGGAAAATAAAAATTCCTTTCTGCATAACTTACTTATTTTGTGAAAGTTAACCTTTTCCAAATTTTAACTGATCTACATTGAAAGAATGACTAAAGGTCTGAAAACGAATTAATTCTTACCAGATGTTCTGGTTTTATTTAGTGAGGGGGGGCTATGGTGGCAGCTTCTGTAAGAAGCTGCTAGAAGTTTCCCCTTTGTCTGGTGGCTCGGCCTAGGGCAGACCCACTGCTGGCCAAGGCCGAGCCAATTGGTAGAAGAATGTTCTGTGATAACACCTCTGCGATAATGTATTTAAGATGGGGGAAACTTTAAAAAAAAAAAAAGTGAAGATGTGAAGAAGCTGAGCGGGGGTAGAGGGAGGTGTGAGCCTTGTGGGCCTTGCAGGCCTCACCCTCTGGCCTCCCGCAGGGCAGCCGACTGGGCCCAACTCAGCCCGGCCCAGCTGCAAGAAGTGGAGAGGGGATGAGAAGAGAACCTGAGAGGCGTCTGCCTGAGCCGGTTGTGAAGAATTTCTTGTGAGAGGAACGGCTGCAGACGCCAAGGTCAGTGCAGCAGGAGGGGGAGCAGTGCTGCTGCTCCCGGCAGAGATTCCCCTGCAGCCCGAGGTGCAGCCCATGGTGAGGCCGGCTGTGCCCCTGCAGCCCATGGAGGCCCCGCAGGAGCAGGGATCCCCCTGCAGCCCGGGGAGGGCCCCACGCCGGGGCAGGCGGGTGCCTGAAGGAGGCTGTGGCCCGTGGGGGGCCTGTGCTGGGGCAGCTGTTCTGGAGGGACTGCACCCCGTGGGAAGAGATGACCCACGCTGGAGCAGTTTCATGAAGGACTGTGGCCTGTGGGTGGGAACCCAGACTGGTGCAGGGGAGGAGTGTGAGGAGTTCTTCCCCTGAGGAGGAAGCAGCGATGTAAAGTGATATGTGATGAACTGACCGTAATTCCCATTCTGTTTTCTCCCCGCTGTGCTGCTTGGGGGAGGGGAAGGTGGTAGAGATAATGTTACACCGAGGAAGAGAATTGGTTATTGATCAGAATCAAACCTAGAAAAGCCCCAACCATAATCACCTTGTGATAAAGTTG
Organism: Tetrax tetrax; assembly: GCA_009806455.1. Lineage (NCBI taxonomy): Eukaryota > Metazoa > Chordata > Aves > Otidiformes > Otididae > Tetrax > Tetrax tetrax. Next base: position 313,437 of record WHYT01016511.1, on the reverse strand, counting down.
TGCTGTGTTTGTACAGTGTCCTGCACACTAAGAAAGGCTCATTGACACTATAAAATACCAATATTCTGCTGCTGATGCAAAGTTTTAAGTTATGCTCTTCAACAGAAAATTGCTGTTTTTAACCCTTTTCAAAATTATCTGCATAACTTCAGGTACTATAGGTTAATCCAAAAGTTTAAGACATCTTATTTATTTCCTCTAAGATTCTTTCTATGAGGAGTTTCAAGAATTGTGTTCCTCTTTTGTCTGTCAGATATTCATTAGGGAAACAAAAGAAAAGCTATTATTAACCTTACTATTTCTTTAACGGTTCTATGTCTCCTAAGTTGCTTAAGACACAGCAATGTCAGCGACATCTGTCATAAAGGAACACAAGTGTTGTTCCATTTGGAACCTTGTTTCTAAAAAGATGTACTAACTCTGTTTGTCAGGCTTAGGAAAACATTATAAAAAATCAACTTCATAAGAGCATACTTATGTGTAAATTTGCTCTTACTTCTTTTTAAGAAAGAAAAATATCATTAAAATTTGAGGCTGCCAAAAGGGGAGGGTAAGAGAGACTTACTAAAACATCTCTTCCACTAATGCCATAGTATTATTTTGTGGTCTATCATCACAAGCCTTTAATTCTATTTTCTTGTGTATTTTTTTCCAAACCACATCACACAGGTAAGATTGAGGAAATAGCCCAACTGAATGAGATTTGGAGTTGCAAACAATCACAGAAATGTCCTGGACATCACTTAGGCTGGATGAAAACTCAGCAAAAACATAAGAGAGGGAGGAGATGCCTAAGTGTGACAATTTGTTAATTGTAGCAAAATCCCAGCTAGCTCATGGATACGTCTGAAATATTTCTCCTGACATACGGAAAGTTAAGGATGTATGTGGGATGAATCCATTGTTATGAATCCCAGGTTGAAGCACGACTGAAGAGAAGTGAGTGAGCAGCTTAAATGTGATTTGAGTCTTCAAATTTCTGCAATTTGCCAAAATTTTAGTAAAATAAAAGCAAAGTTACAAGATATGTTTCTAATAATTGTAACATTCTTAGGGGAGGTGATGAGAAAAGACTAAACTCTTTCAACCCATTGTTAAAGTACTAAAGGTTTCACAGGTATGGTTTTGCTGTTGCAATTCATTAAGTTGCTTCCCACCTGCTGAATTAGAGTGAATGAGTGCGTGCCTGCTCCTCGACTGCCCATTTTTGAGAAAATGCAATAGAGTTTCAATGTGAGTGAAAAGCACATGCAGTCAGTTTACAAGTCTACTATGGTGAATGACAACACAGTAAGATAATCAGAACAAGGAAACTTACATACAATAAGAGATTTCAGAATTTGAAAAAGATAGTCATGTCCTCTTTCCACCATTTAAGTGGAAAATGTTGCCCTTTAACACTAATAAATGATGAATGAGGACAAATAACCTGTCTCAGGTCACCTATGCTGAAACACGCACATGGTCTTATTCAAACAGAAACTTGTTCAAATGCAAAGAGAAGATGTTTTTGTAATAGATCTGTAGTGACTTTTATAAGGATAAAGACATCAAGGTTAGAAAAGACATCACTAGAGATTTTAAGCATTTTCCCTGGACTAGAATAGATTGCAAACACTTGTTTCTATACTGTAGGGTAACAAGAGTTTGTAGAGCACCTAGCACACTGTTAGTGTTTCTACAGATTAAGAAATACTTCAGAAATACGTGATGTTTTTCTGTAATTAACAAATCATGAAGCAAGCTGACTGGACTAGCTATACTCCAGGCTCCACCAAACCTTGGCCCTGGTAACTCAGGATGCTGAGGGCTCTCAACACATCCTTCCACAACAGGCCTCATGGAAATGTCTCAGTTTCACAACAAAGTTGCTCTCCTGCTTTCCAGATAGGGAATGTGCGCAGCCCCTGATGCATATTGGGACTGGAAGAAAACACACTGTGAAGGTGTGTCCATCAGTGGCCATGTGAGAAGGACCCTAGCTAGACTGTGGAAGGCAAAGATAGGAAAGCCTAGCCTTTTTAAAGAATGGCAGAAGTTAATATTCTCATTTTAGAGGAAGAGCTTTCTCAGCCTTCTGTTAGTTAAGGTGCTTCCAGAAAAATACAAAGAGTGATTAATACCTATACATTGCTAGACAATTTATTTTCCAATACTTATGTTCATAGAATCAAAGAATCATAGAATGGTTAGGGTTGGAAGGGGCCTTCAAAGGTCATCTAGTCCAACCCCCCTGCAAGGAGCAGGGACATCTCCAACCAGATCAGGTTGCTCAGAGCCTCATCCAACCTGGCCTTGAACGTTTCCAGGGATGGGGCTTCCACCACCTCTCTGGGCAACCTGTTCCAGTGAACATAAAGGCATCTACTTGTAATGGTGATGCTTTTGGGCCTTTTTTTCAGTATTGAGTCAGAGAATAGTGGCACAGGTTGAATCCCAATTACTTCCATGTTTTTCATTTTCTTTCAAACTAACAACTACCTTTAGACTCCCCTTTAGCTAATTGCATTGGATAGGAACAGTCAGAAATTTTATACTTGCTATATGATTTTTATACACCATATCTGTATATATATACATACTGCACATACACAAGATATTTGTTACATACCATGGGCTAAGACACTGGTCCTGCCAAACTCTCCAACACGGGATACAGTGCCACAACCTTGCTGAAAAGCCTGGACTGAATTTTTTTTTTAACTGGAATGGAAGAACATGATCTCCATTTTAACATCCTCTGGTAGCACCCAAAATAACTGAGGAGGACAGGTCTGCCATCCATCATCACTTTTTCATTAAACATAGTAATTGCAGAACTCTAGTGGACTTGTTATTAAAAGCTAACCAAAGACATTGTTCTCTGAATTTACACCTGAAGTACTATAGGCGAATTTTACAAAAGATAAAATTTCACAATCAAACAAAAGTGTAACACACTAGGCAAAATGTCGCATTGATTTCTGAAGGTTAAAAAACCTGTGAATACAGCTTTTGTTGTTACATGTTCTTCCATTCTTTAATCCTTCAGGACAAGTTAACATAGAGGAACAATCATGATAAAAGCAATGATTTTGTTTTTAACATTTGAAACACTACATGACATTACATTCAAAAATTCAACCCCTTTAGTTTTTCTGTTCTTTTTGCATACCAGATTGATATTCCTCCTAAATAAATTTTTGGTTTAGGATTTACAGCATAGATGTTACTTTTTTGAAACAAACCAGCTCAAAATAGGGTTTTATTTTAATTGGTGAATTCAATTTATTATAAAGCTGTGAAGTACGCTGCTGTCACAGAACATAGCTTCACAGGTGGTAGTACAAAAAACCCCCACCAATTATTTTCATACTCTATTTAATCTCCACTGCAGTAAGAATAAAAATACAACAAAATAATATATACTGATGAGCACTAGTGAAAACTAGCATGGCCAGCTATACGTTTCGGGAACGTACCAACGTGATGAAATGACAGAGGTGCATACCTTTCCTACCTACAAGAATGGTAGCCCAAGGGAAGATATTCAGTAAAATATTGGTATAAACAAGTCATAGTATCCCTGGTCGAAGTTAGGGTGACATATACCATTGAGGGAAGAAAAACTTCCTTTTAATCTCACAATACAGAAAAGAAGGTGTACAGAGGGTAGAAGACCTATTTACACTGTAACTTAATCTGGAAGGAAAGAGCATGAGACCAGTTCTGGACAACTCTGAAAAGCTCTAGAAAAGCTTGAGTAAAGCTTAAATAAGCACATAGAAATATTATTTCTAATTGAAATAACAAGTCTCGGTGAAAATGAACTTACAGAATAAACAGACACAATCCAGTAAGGTCACTGCCAGTATAACTGTCCCTATTTTCTGCACTCCTATTTCTGGGCCATAAAATCTTGCATGGACGATAGAAGGTGAAGAATTTTGCTTGAAAAGCAAGAGTTTAAGCAATATTTTTCTTTACATTTGAGTATTAACTGTATTTTTTTCATGAAATGCAATGTTGGGGTATTTTTGTTGTACCCCTTGAAGTGAATTAAACATGTTTGGGCTTAAATATAAAGAGATTTAATGAGCTATGCATTGAGCTGAGTCCTGCTGCTATAAATGGTTCTGCCAGGAGCCTACAAGGATACGCCACAAGCTGACACCTTACATACACCTGCACCAGCACCCATTATAAAAGTATTGGCATGGGGTGCCTCAGATCAGGGTTTGGTTCATCCCCCAGCACCTGTTCTGTTTAACAAAAGTGGCCCCAGAGCACTCGTATTGCACCATTTTTACAAGATATGGTTTTCAAACTTTTAACTTCTAATGTTATTTATACAATAGCACTTTCTTTCATAAAAGGCACAATTGCTAGAACAGTGAGTTAGACAATGATTTATTTGGTAAAGCATTAATACTATATAGGATCCTATACAGAATATGGAAAACCAAAGTGCTTTCACCAAGAACTTTTCTGGTGAAAGGACAAATGTGTAACCAAGTAGTTTATTAAACTAATGGCATACAGAATACATTGGGTTAATTACATTATTGAAACTTTACATGGTAGAATGTAGATTGCAAGGCTTCTGGTTATGCAAACTACTTACATTTTTCAAATTTAGATGCATAAAATTACATTTTCATTTGTGACAAGTCATTTTAAAGGCCTTGGTAGGACAGAAGTGTTATGTGAGAAGCTTTTCTGTGATTCATTTCATCATTAGTGATTTACATATGGTGACACAGTAAATTACTTGCTGACAAGAGGTAAAAATTCTTATGTACTTTCTGACTTTGTAGTGCCTTCCTTCTACCATTCCATTACTCTCATATGCTTCCTATACCTGTTTCACTTTTTTTCCCATGCTGTTTATGTAAAAATGTAACTACAATAATTTAAGTGTGGGTAACATGCATAAAAGTTAACTCAATCTGTTAGTTAATCTAAATCTGTTAACTAATCTGTTAGTTAACTAGTTCTAGGGACTGTTCATGAAAACAAAGACAGTCAACTTCCATTTTTCTCACAGGTTCCACCCGTATTTATAAGCAGAGTCAGAATCTTCAGCACTACAGTGAAGACCGTTCTTTTTCTTTTCAGAAAGGTCAATGTGCAGAAGAATGTTTCTCATTTAAAATTGGCTTGATTTAGAAATTGTTTTGGCTCTCGTATTTAACTATACTGATATGAAGAAGTTACAAGCTGAAAATAGCCTTTAAATTCCCAGTTTTGGAGCATATTAAATTAGCAGTGATCTAACCACCCTAGAAAAGCAAATGAAAACCTCAGAATATTATTTTAAGTCTCTTGGATATCTAATTATTTTCCTGGGTTTTTTTTTTTTGTTCGGTTGGTTTGGTTTGGTTTTGGGGTTGCTTTTTTTTTTTCCTAGTTAAGGATTGCTGATGCTAAGCTTTTTATATTTTTGCTGGGATATTACCTGCTGAGCTGGCAGGGGCATATTTCCTTTCAACATATTTAGAATACCGTTTTGATAGTTTTTGATAGCTGCTTCTAGGCCACCAATAGGAGAACAGAAGAGTGCCTTGTGATGCTGCAGGGAACCTGGATGAGTAGTTCTGGAACAGTCAAGTTCCCAAGCAAATGTCTAGATATGGTTATTAAACTGCAGTCCACTTTTTTATGACAATCCAACATATTGCCATCTGTCTTTATAAACAGATTGGGAGAGGGATGAATTAGCACTGTGACATTTGAGCGTGATAGGTTCTCTTCACAAATATTCTTCAAGAAGCCTGTAGCTGAGTTTAAATCAACAAGAGAAGAGCCATATGGCACTCTTATTAAATCATCAATGGATTTTAAAAGGAATTGTGTCTTGCTGGAACATAGTGTCTGAACATTTTTATGATTTGCAATTACTCTAGATTTTAAAGCAAATCACATGCAGATTTATGGCTTTTCTGTCATGCTTCTAATATATTGCTTTTAATTGAGAAAAGATTCAGAGTATGCAAAGAAAAACAATTTGTGTGAGACAAATTTGGGTTTTTTAATGAAAAAAGTATACTGATAATCTTCATAAAAGTATTAAACTTCATAAAGCCATATAATTATATTGTGTTAATGTGTACAGTGACACAAGCTCAATTTTGCATATATTTCTTGTTAGCCATATATAATTGGCTGCAATTCTCATTCTCTCAAAGCAGCACAATATTGCCAAGCCAAGGAAACAAATCCTTTGTGTGTTCATACATTAAATGCAAGTTACAGTTAGTTAAATACCAAAAGAAATGGATGGAAATTTAGTATTGTTATCAGATTTATAATGCTTGTCACTTTGGTAAGCCAGCCTCTGTGCCATCCTTCCTCCTCTGCTGTCCCTCCCTCGCCATCCCACCTCCTAGTAGCAACTTTGAAAAATGCATTTTATCCAGTACATTATATTTGATTGAAACCTCCCTCATCGATTTAAGGGAACAGTTAAGTACAGCCATCAGTTCCCATGCATTTTGAGACTAAGCGTGAAGTTTCCTTCCTGGAATTTGAAACGTTCACAGAGTTGATCCAAACTCTTAATAGACCATGTATCTCCTAATCTTGGTTCAACTCTCTCCTCCAATTCTGTACTCCATCTCTTCTCTCTTCGCTCATGAAGTATAAAACACTGTAAGAGTATAGGCTTCTTTGCAGTTCTGCCATCTGGAATGAATTTGTCCTGCTTCTCTGCACTGGCACCTCCACTAAAAAACAATCCAGATAGCCATTTTCTAAATACATTCATTGTCCCCTCTGTTGCTAAAATGTCTTTATGTTTCTTAGCAGTTATTTTTGCGTATTACTTTTCATATGTTAATAGCTTATTGAAAACATATTTTCTGTGTATAATTCACTAGGAACAGGACTGGATTGTGTTCAAATCATGTCATACATTGCTCATTCTTGTGCTTCGTGTGATATCTAATTCTCCTTTGTGATCCCTACTGTGTTGGTTTTGTTTAGTGGCAGCTTCTGCAAGAAGCTTATAGAAGTTTCTCCTTTGTCCAGTAGACAGTGTCAGCCAGGCCTAGGGCGGACCCGCTGCTGGCCAGGGCTGAGCCAATTGGTAGCAGAATGTTCCGTGATAATGCCTCTGTGATAACATATTTAAGAAGGAGAAAACAGAAAAAAACCAGGAAGAGATGATGTGAAGAAGCTGAGCACGGGCAGAGAGGGGGAGGTGCGAGCCTTGTGGGCCTTGCAGGCCTCACCCTCTGGCCTCCTGCCAGGTGGCCAACTGGGCCCAACTCGACCTGTGTGAGAGACTGTGTTGAATATTTGTCTCAACATTGTCGAAACATCAAACCACCACCCGAACAATGGCTTGGCAGGGGGAAGGAAGTAGAGATAATTGAAATGAAATTAAGCTCAGGAAGATGGAGAGGTGGAGGGAATTTGTTTTTCTTCTCTTTCTCATTATCCTGCTTTGGTTTTAACAGAAATAATAAAAAATAAATAGTTTTCCCCAAGTCAAGTCTGTTTTGCCTGTAATGGTGACTTGAACGATCTCTCCCTGTCCTTATCTCAAATCTCGAACCTTTTTGTTATATTCTCTCTCCCCTCTTCCCTCGGAGGGTGGAAGGAGTGAGAGAGAGACTGTGTAGCATGGTCCCAAGTGGGGCAAAACTATGACAGCTACCTATAATTATTTGTAACTCTGTCATTCTTTTCTCTGTTTTATCTGTTTGCCACTCTGTTATCTATAGATTTTGTTTAGAATTTTATGACTGAAGGAACAAATTAACTGCAACTGTTTATATTTCTATTATCTTTGTCTTTAATATCCAATATCAATAGTTGTAGGTCTGATTTTAAATGCCTTCAATAAAAACTAGTTAAGATCTCACTAGGCTTGATATTATGTCTTTTATAATTGTTTAAAGGATATTAGTCATCTTTAGCTCATTGCATATTTTGCTTAAAAGTTCTAGGCCAAATTCTACTAATATGACACTGGCAACACATAAAACTATCAAAATCTTGGTAATAATATTCATACTTTGCATGCCAGCTTTAAATGTTCTTAGGTTGTCCCTCAAGCCACACATTATCACAAAGAGTTGGGTAACAGAGCGGTTTCTTGGAAATTTATAGCTTTCAGTTGGAACAGAATACTCCTACCTTATTTAGAGCAGTCTGAATAGAAATAGATATGCAATACTGCTCAATCACAAAACGATTAAGTTAAGAAAACCAGAAACAAGGTTTGTTGGAGCTAGGCAAAATGATTCTGTAATACTGTTTACATACCTAAGTGTTTTTTCTTATAATTTAATTTTTCTTTTGCATGGATAGACTATTTGGCTGGGCTGATGTGCAAAATATTACGTACAGAAATTTTATTTCCACTAGCTTTTAGCTATGTATGTTTTATATTTAAATAGGGTATGCATGTTCCAAGTTCCTCTAAATTTGAACAAGAACCAATGACTTTCTCAGTTTATATCTCTAATTCTGAATATTTCATATTCAAACACCAAAAAATCCTCTAGGCCCTCTGTTTAAATCAAACATGATTACACAGTGGCCTCCACTAATAGCTGTTTAATCCAGTCATCCAGAAAGGTGCTGTGTTGCCTCTTATGAATCACTAAGTCAGACATAGTCAGGGTGTTTCCAATAGCGGCTAGCAATGCTGAGCATTTTTCAGAAGGCATTTTAGCATGGCGCAGGCTCAAGCTGTTAGATGACTAATAGCTGCATGTTCATATGCAAAATATTCTCTTTATCAGTCTGAAGGAAACGTTAAAAAAAACCCCACTAGTTACTGTTTTGTAAGGAAACATGAGAAGGTGTTTAAGGATGACTGCTCTACTTAAATTTTGTTAATGCTTTTGATATGCCGGGTGCTCTTACAATTCACATGATTTCTGTCTCTGTTTCAAACAAAAGAGGGGAATTACTGTTCTTTTTTTCATAACAGCTGAAGAACAGTTAACTGAGATAATTTAAAAATAAATCATTTTGTGAGCTTAGAAACTGGAATGGAGACTGATTTCCATTAACAACAAGCGTAAGTACCATCTAACCTCCCTCTGAACCTTCCCTCCACTGTTCCACATACACATAATACAATTTTCTTGGACAAACTCGTTTTCGATAGCTTATGCCAACAAATCCACGAGCTGAGAGATTTGATTTTTCTGTTTCAAAATTAAATATCCCCTGTAGGAGATCTTAAATCACTAAGACAAATTTTTTTTCAACTCTGCCCACAAAGATCCGAAAGCACATTTTACTAGTACTGTAAAAAACCCCTATCGTTTAATGAAAGGCTTCTATTTCTTTGTTACTCTCTGAAATGTATTCAGCTGATAGCAAAATTGTTGCATGTTTCATGCAGCAAAATGTAATTATTTGCAGGTGAGGAACTATTCTGGGTTATTCACTGCGGACTATTTCACAGTTTAGCTATGATCTGTAATGAACTTGGTGGGTATGTGAGTCGACAAGGATTACACCGTACAGTATGGAAAGCCTTATGGGAAGAGAAGCATAGGGAAAGGACAGTGGAGTCCTCTGTGCTGTAATAGTGGCTGAGGCATGCTCACAGTGGAGGAGATCATCCTTTGGTATGCTGATTGCAGTTTGTCTATTAAACATATTTCTTAAAATGAAGAATACAGGTAGTTTCTGTTAAAGGAATATTCTCTGAGTCATGAATAGCGAGGACACTGTTAGTGGTATACCTGCTATTAGCCTATATTGATTCTTATTAAAACACAGAGATATTTTATTTAATGATTGATGTAAAATGGTTACAGCTTAGGTGACCTATTTTACATTTGCTTTGTAGGAGAGACTACTCTGGTTATTAAATCCCCAGAGAATTCAGTTGCATTTTTAACAGAGGACCATGTTATTAAAAACAACACTAAATTAATTAACAGTTTGTCTTACATGCTTACTGTCAAGCAAATAACTGCTGACATCTTTACGTTCTGCTTATACTCATAATGGGAGGCGGCGGGCAGAAGTAAAAAGACTATTACACAAATTGCTGCTCAGAAAGAAAATTCACACATGCAAAGTGTTTCCTAGCTGACCTGGAAGCAGATGCTGAACCTCCACTGGCTGCAGTACTGTGGGGTTGCATATCGCCTTCCCCGCAGCGTTATTTGGAAAGCTCATTCTAATCAGAGCCCTTTTCTGCTGGCAAGAGTACAGGCCTACAGGAAGAGAAATACGTGTGTGTATATGTGTGTACGTATATGAAATATGAATTTTATACATTAAAAACCTTGCCACAGGATTCCAGTATCATTGGAAAGGAGTGTTGGGCCTCACAGCACTTTAAATTCTTAAGGTTTTAGCCGAGTATGGAATAAGTCATTAACCATTTATCTAGGTAGTGGGAACCATTCAGGTCAGGCCCAGCAGTTATTAACATCTTTTAAATTGTTCGGTTTGCTCAGAAGAAGGGCTAAGGCCTTTCCTTCTTGGGTAAATGAATAATAAATGAGCACAGAGACAATTTTTCATCTAAATCATCCCAAAGATTGGTCTGTATTGAAAAGAAATTACGCATCTTCTTGGATTCGTCTTCCTTCTGCAAGTACAGCCGAAAATTTTAAGTTTTAGGGAAAACCAGCTAAGTATCTCTGAAACATCTGCCAGTTTCATATGATGTAAAAGAAAACTCAGAGCCAACCAAATCAGGTAATTTCCCTTTCTGCTCGCGCATTTTAGGAACATTGTAAACATATTGTCTATTTTGAGTATTTAAACTTATGATTTTTACTAATAACGTCTTGAAGACAACTAAAAATCACATCATTCCCTTTCACAAGCTGGCCATCCCCTTTTTCAGTGCTCTTGGTGATATTTGAAAGCATGCCCTTATTTAGCTACCACTGCGGTTTAGGGGATACTAATGTAGGAGCTGGTGATGAAGAAGCATTTTCCAGTAACTTGTATTAACCAATAACATTGATTGTAAAAGTAACCTGGTACATATAAGTAAGATTATGGGAGGCATGTAATACTATATAATTCCAAACAGATGCTAACCTAAAAAGTTTTTTAAAAAACTGAGCTCTACAGCCTTCTTTGGGAAATTTCCCCAGGCTTTCACTATATATCCTTAACACCTAACACCTAACCTAATCCTGAACACCTAACCTAAATCTTTCTGAAATTTAAAATCGTTATTTCTTATCATGTTCGCCATAAGGTGGGGAGAACTATTTCTTCCCTGCTTCTCCTGAGGTTAAAGAACTGCAGTTTATTAAAGCCTTTCTCACACAGTCTTTTTTCAATATTTCTGATAATTCTTTCCACTTCTCATGAAGCCTTTTCCAAATGGTCCAGTTTTTCTTTCAATGTAGTTGCCTAAATCTGGACACAACACTCTAACCAGGCTTTAACAGCACTGAGTAAAGGAGAAGAATAATTTCACATGCCCTTTAAGAACAGAAATTAAGAGAGAAAAAAAAAGCCTCATATCCTGTCTTACAGGTGGGAAGCAGAAGCCCACAGAGAACAGCAATGTGGCCTGGGCAAGGCACAAAGGAAAGTTTTGTGAAAAATCAGGAAATTAACACAAGCTCTTGAGTCCCAATTTAATGCTAAAATCACAGACCATTCTTTTTCTCAAAGATTAAGCAATAAATGAAGACTAAAAAATATTATAAAAGTAAATGTTTAAAAAATAAATTCTTGATATTAAAATTGAGTTGACTAGAAGATGAGTCCCATGTCTGTGTTAACCTTTGTCAATCCTCAGTTGGGATTTATTCTTCAGTGGATTAAAAAAATACATTCTGATCTTCTTTGTGAAAATGAAATTGTACAAGGGAACACTGTGTGTCTGTCACACTTTATAGTTTCATGGTTCGAGTACTGACCTAAGATGTCAGGCTTCACTCTCTGCCTCAAAGTTTTTCATTCTGAAAAATTTCAAATTAAGCAGAGCAAGGATTTGGGTCTACCATGTCACAGGCCAGCTATAAAGAGAATCCTCTCTAAAAATATTTAATATGAACTGATATATTTCAGCTTAAGGGAACAGCATATTTCACCAAAATTAATGTCACGATCAGCTAAAATTCTACAGAAACTGTAGCGCATGTTAAAGGAAAAGGCTGAGATCTGAATGGATAGGCTCCATGAAGTTACATGGATTAATTTGAGAGTAAGTATGGGACCAAAAAAACCCCAAAACCTAAACAATTTACCTTTATATGGAAGTAAGCACTCCTTTATCCTTTATTTACATTTCTTCTACTGATGTCTGTATTACTTTACAAGGAAGGAAAAGAAATAATTCGACACTGAATATCTGGGTACAACAGGTGTACTTTTAAGGTCTTCTTTTTTTCAGGTATGAGAAGCAGCAAAACATGGACTGACTGATGCTGAAAAGTCCTATCTCTCTCTTAAAAGATGTCTTTGAATATCTCCAAAGAAAGACTCCACTACCTGCCTGGGCAGCCTGTGCCAGTGCTTGGTCACAGTAAAAAAGTGTTTGCTGCTATTCAGATAAAGCATCATCTATTTGTGCAGTTCATCCCCATTGTGTCTTGTCCTGTCATTGGCCACCACTGAAAAGAACCTGTAGCCACTTTGTCTATGCTCTCCCTTCAAGTATTTACACACATTGATGAAGTCTCCTGTGAGCTTTCTCTTCTCCAGGCTGAACAGTTCCAGCTCTCTCAGCCTTTCCTCACAGGAGAGATGCTCCAGTCCCTTCAGCATCTTTGTGACCCTTCATAGCACTCTCCAGTATGTCCGTGTCTCTCTTGCACTGGGGAGCCCAGAGTTGGACACAGTACTCATACGATCATAATGCAGGAATTTCAAGTATCTTTCTATGTTATAGAGGCTTGGATTCAGCAAAATATGTGATACAATGCAATGTTCAGAATTTCTATATCGCTAACATTCTCAGCCAAATGGATTTTCTCTTACATGTGGAGCAAAAAGGAGATATATTTGGATATCTATCACAGCATAATAATAATTGAACAGAAAAAAAAAATATGTGGTTGTAACTGAAGGCTATAGACAGATAACTTTCTTCCTCTTTCCACACACACAGACAAAAAGGAAGGAAAGTATCACTAGAACTTAAATACTTAACTCTTTTAATTTTATTTTTTTTTTGTGCTTTAAATGGCATGAATCTTCTGAGTGAAATGAGATGATTTATAGTTAAGGAAAATAAACTTGCTGAAAGCACTACCAGTAGAGAAGATTATGTCTTGAACACACTGCCCTTTCCTATTACCTTAGGGTATTTGATGAGAATGTCCAATCTATTTAACCAAGATAGAAATCATAGTTTCATAAAACCATAAAATAGTTTGGGTTGGAAAGGATCTTTAAAGGCCATCTAGTCCAACCCCCCTGTAAGAAGCAGGGACATCTCCAACCAGATCAGATTGCTCAGAGCCTCATCCAACCTGGCCTTGAATGTTTCCAGGGATGGGGCATCCACCACTTCTCTGGGCAACGTCTTTTAGTGTTTCATTGTAAAAAATGTTTTCATTATATCTAGTCTAAATCTGTCTCCTTTTATTTGAAAACCATTACCCTTTCTCCTATCACAACAGGCCCTGGTAAAAAGTTTGTCCCCATCTTTCTTATAAGCCCCCTTTAGCTACTGGAAGGCTGCTAGAATGTCTCTGCAGAGCTTTCTCTTCTTCAGGCTGAACAGCCCCAACTCGCTCAGCCTGCCCTCATAGGAGAGGTGCTCTAGTCCCCTAATTATCTTTATGTCCCTCCTCTGGGCTCACTCCAGCTGGTCCACGTCCGTCTTATGTTGGGGCCTCCAGAGCTGGATGCAGTACTCCAGGTGGGGTCTCACAAGAGCAGAGTAGAGGGGGAGAATCACCTCCCTCAATCTGCTGGCCACGCTTCTTTTGATGCAACCCAGGATGCGGTTGGCTTTCTAGGCTGCAAGTGCACATTGCCAGGTCATGTTCCGCTTATTCATCAAGCAACACTCCCAAGTCCTTTTCCTCAGGGCTGCTCTCAATCTATTCTCCGCCCAGCCTGTATTTGTGCTTGAGATTGCCCCAGCCCACGTGCAGGACCTTGCACTTGGCCTTGTTGAACTTCATGAGGTTCTCACAGGCCCACCTCTCCAACCTTTCAGGGTCCCTCTGGATGGCATCCCTTCCCTCCAGTGTGTCGACACACAGTTTGGTGTTGTTGGTCCATGTCGCTGATGAAGACATTAAACAGTGCTGGTCCCTGCACTGACCTCTGAGGAATGCCACTCATCATCAGTCTCCACTTGATCATTGAGCCATTGACCACAACTCTTTGAGTGTGACCATCCAGCCAATTCCTTATCCATTGAGTGGTCCATCAAATCCATGTCTCTCCAGTTTAAAGAAAGGATGTCATGTACTAAGGAATAGTACAGAGAGATTCAGCATTCAACTTCTTGATAGCCTAGAAAAAAGAAGAAATCTGTCTTCCATTTGCCTTTGTCCAACAGAGGTACCAGATACAACTTACTTTGCCCTTTAAAAAGTAGTATGTATAGTGACTGAAAAAACTGTAAACAAAAAGAACAAATCCTCCGCAGCTACTCTGACTACATCCAAGTCATTTCCTGACAGCCTATAGCCCATAAGAGGACACTGAGAACTTGTAAAAGAACAAGAGAAGTACAGAGTAGTCTTTCTCCTCATATATCCTTCTCTCTTATGGCAGTCACTGGCTTAAGGACCTCTTGAGCAAGCATCCAGATGATGGTGTTTAATGGAGCTTTCCTCTATAAATTTGTCTAATCTATTTCTGAACCCATTTACACTACTGACCTCCACAACACTCTACAGCACTAAGTTCCATAATTTATGCATTAAGTGATAAAGTATTTCCACTGAGTGTTTTAAACTTCATGATTGATTGGGTAACCCTTAGCTCTTGGATTATAAGAAATAGTGAATAATCACTTCTTGTTCACCTTCTCCAAACTATTCAAGATTTTATAGACCCCTGTCATATATCTTGTTCCCCCCTGTTGAGGTTGAAGTCTCCTAGCCCAGTGAGTCTCCTCATACAAATGCTGTTCCATGCATCTGATTATCTGTTTCGCACCCCTCCCCCCCACCCCCCACTTTTTTCGTATACTTTGTAATTTTATCAGAATTTTCTGATTCTGAAATAAGAGTTACCAGAGTGACACTAAGTATTCAGGATGCAGGCACATCATGTACTTGTTGAAGCATAGTGATGCTTTCCCCTTTCTTCTTTGCTCTTTTCCTAATAATTCCTATTTTCTTTCTTGACTGCTGCTTGGCAGAACATTTCCAGAGAAATGTCCCCAGAGACAGAAAATTATTTTCCAGAATGGTAATAGCTAATTTATAAGGAGCAGGGGCAGGCAGCAAATGCTGAGGCTAGGGCTCCTTGAACACTAGTAGCAGCCTGGAATGATAAGGAGTCTAACGATTTGGTGTGAAGCATAATCAAGAACCTTTCCACATGCCTTTCAGCACCCACTTGAGGATGCAGAGGACCACCATAGGCTGTACAGATCTTGTGCAGCCTGTGCACCCTCCATGGTCGCCTAGACATCCATGGAGGGCACCACAGAGTCCTTCTGCTGTGGAGGCATTTCCTCTGAATCTGAGTTTATGTCCAGGGCTGGGGCCAGAAACAAAAGCCAAAGATGGCCTCTTGCTCTTCCTGCAGCTTATCAGGCTATAAACCAGTGGCTGGTCTCAGGTATATGCTACGTCAAAGTTACAGACATGACTTTATCTGCTCCCTAAAGATGAATAATGAACATTTCTACGCATTTAATTCAGACTTGGAATAAGCAGCTGCTTCTTTCACTGAAATGTGTCTGCATACAGGAGGTTAAACTTGTTCCTATGGAAATGGTTTGTCTTGGAATAATACTTTCTACTTCTGCAGGGAATTACAATGAGATTTTGGGTTAAAATCTTTGAAAAGAGAATTTTTTTTCCCAAATAACACTTACCTACAGACAGAATAAAAATGTATCTTTTAAATTAATTTATAAATATGTTTCTTCAGACTTGCTGCAAAATAATGAAAAATTGAACTACTAAAACACAGGGCTTCCTATTGACAATCAACAATGCTGCTTAAAGCTGTGACACGTCTGCAGATCTGTCAAATAGATTGTGGTCAGAGCTTTAAAGTTTCTGCCAGAATATGCAGTGGAGTTGCTTTTTAAATTGTGACAGATACACCTTTGTCACACTATGAAAAATGAAAAAAAAATCTGTAACATCATTGTTACTAAGACTGTCACCATAAGTTTCTCCAATTCTCCTATTAGGCCCATCAGATGCATTACACAGAGGTCCAAGAAGAGAGCAAAGATG
This sequence comes from Tetrax tetrax, assembly GCA_009806455.1. Classification (NCBI taxonomy): domain Eukaryota; kingdom Metazoa; phylum Chordata; class Aves; order Otidiformes; family Otididae; genus Tetrax; species Tetrax tetrax. Next base: position 297,127 of record WHYT01016511.1, on the reverse strand, counting down.
GAGCAAATAGTGGATCAAATCATATTACAGAAAGACATCTCTCTATATATACAATAGCAATTTTTTTGTTCCTAGAGGCCTCCGATGTTTTCTATGTTTCTAAAAATTTTATCCACAACTCACATACTCTAGAAATATCCCATCAGAACAGCTTTTCTATTGAAAATCCATTTTCTTTAAAAGTCTAAATGATATGTAGGAATATTTTGAACCTGTAAAAAATTTCCTAAATTTTCAATTTAGGAAATTAAAAAAAAAAATTATTATGTTTTATTTCAAAGACAAATAAAATTACTCTTTAAAAAAAAACACAGTTGATTTATAGTCCAATAAAGCAACATACAACATTTCGCTTGTTACATTTCCTCATGGAAGGTGTAGCTCCGACTATCTTTCTTTTCTATTTCTTCTAAGTCATGGCTTTATCTTCTATCACAGAGTTTGGGCTGTATTTAATGCCTGTGATGTGTTTAATGCTTAGTGAATTGGGAGACAGGGCCCAGCCAGGGAGATTAGCCTGTAGGAGAAGATGGGAATATCAGGCTCCCAAAATTACATGGTGCCTTTGGCTAGATCTCTAAACTACGAGATAGAAAGGATTTGCAGTCTCAGCTGTACTTGCTTGCTGTGTGACATCTTGGAAAAGTCAAGTCAATCTGCTATGCCTAAAAGGCAATGCAAATACAGTGGTAATTTTAAGGAATGAAGTCAGAGGAACCACTGACTGTTACTTTTAAAACGCTTTAGTTTAACGCTTTAGTTTTAAAACGCTGTAGTTTAACACTTTTATATTATATTATTAAAACTTTTAATATATTACAAAAAATCAGTGTATTACTGTTAGCACAAATTCTTATACAACATTGAACTAGAAGACAGATGCTTTTGGGCCATTATGAAGGAGAGAACTAGGCTGCCCAGCCTGCCTACAGATTTGTACAGGGCTACTGTGAGTATGTATTACACTTGCTGTCCTCCATGCTTACTGCCGCAGATTAGTGCCTGTTTTGCTTCATGTATGTGTTAGGTGTACATTTAGAAGGACCATTTTTACCCCATATTTTATCCTTTTTTTTTTTTTTTGTTTTTCTACATGTCCTTAAAATTCCTAGCAAATTCCATTCTCATTAAAATGACACATAGAAAGTCACTGACATACTGGAGCTCAAAAAGGACAAATTCTGCAGGTTTTGCTACGAAGGTAGTAAAATGACTTGGAATTCGGAAAAACACTCTATATTCAGAGCAACAAGATCAGATTTTCCTAAATGATTTGCTTCCATTTTGAAAGACGATGGAGATTGTTTCCTCCCTGTATTACACATGCCAAATTTAACAAGTGTACTGTTTTCTTTGTTTGAGAATACAATTAAAATATTTCTGAGAATAGGGGAGTTTTCAAAACGCAGCCAAGTAAGACATATGTAATGTTTTTAGACACAAAGGAAGGAACTAGTTGTGTTTAGCATTATGTCTATCTTCTTTTGGACTTGCAGGTAGGTCTCTGTATGGGAGAGAAATGCTTCAAATACTTCAGCTGAAGGCAGGAGGCATGTACACACACATCCATCCCCAGCGGAATCTTACATTGTCCTGCAATATGTCATGGAACAGGTCACTTCTTCACACCCTAAATTACTAACTTAGTCAAGAGATTGTAATGGAGAAGAAGCCTTTGGACATCATGGAGTGTTAAATTAAGATGCTGATTCCTAAAATACCTAATTTCTGTAATGTTTGCCAGCTATCCACCCTCAGTAGAAAGAAACATGGATTAAATAATGACCAAAAAATTTGAACCCACAGTCCAAATGCTGAGAACTTGGTTGTAAAGGCACTTGAGCCAGGCTTACAGAGAGAAGAGAGAGACTCTTTGTTTTTACCTACCCCTACCCATATTGGTGCCAAAAGATTTTTCTCTTTGACTGACATGGCAAAATGCATAGTCAAAGCTGGATACAGCTCCTACAAGGGGCTTGGATTCTTCACATCTCTTTAACTTCACCTTCATCAAAAGTTGTTTTTTTCTGATCCAGTTCATAGTCCATTAGCTATTAGACTTCTTGATCTGTTATGCAGTTTTAATACTTCTCCCACTAGATTATTGTCTATTCCTCTCCTAGTTCTGAATTCATTGTTGAAACAACTATCTGGAGACAGCTCGTAGGCAGTAAGCAGAAGATGTAAGAAGCATCCCAGTGCTTTTTGAAGTATAGAAAACCTACTTTTTGTGAGATAAGCACTTCTTACTGCTTACAAGAGTAATTCTTAAACCTTAGCATGACAGAGTTTTTTCATATCCTGAAATGAGATGAAAACATTCAGGCATATAAATGGAATTAATGCATTCAGTTCATTATAAGATCTCGACTGTAGCTACTCCCAAAGATGATAAAGCACTTTAGAGTCATGTTGGGTTTGGCATGACTGGCTCCCAAGGCTATCTTTGAAGGATATTGTGACTCCTGTGGAGAGTCAATGGACCCGTAAATGTATCATTCCTTTGTGGATTTCTGAACTTGAACAGATCCCTTTTAGGCTACTGTCTAAATCATTTTCTATGACTAGGAAAATATTCACTAATATAATTTCTTTTTGCATAGGCTAGTATAAGGCAGGGATCCTATGTCTCACTCTCATGACATTCCAAAGAAATAAGTGTATTCTTGTTATCTCCATGTATAGTGGTAAGAATTTTAAAAATTTATTATTTTCTTTTTTCCTTCCTGGAAATACTTACTCTGCTCAAATGGGGAAAGCACTGAGGTTGGTCAGAGAGGCAAAGCAATTTAGTGAGTTCATGGAAGGTGAAAGAGCTGAAATTACAGACACTTGACTTACTGCACTGCTTGCATTTCCTGAAGTTCTCAAACCCACTCTCAGCATGGAGGTTTGTGATATTTTAATGACTTCTTTCCTCTCAGCATGAGGAAATGTGTTTGTGCATCAGGCAGCTCAGAAAAGAGGATTCAACATTTCAGTAGTCAGCAAACTTAATCTCTGAGTAAAAGATAGTCTTTCTAGAGCTGGGAATGAGTAGGCACTGCAAAAGAGTGAATCCAATTAGTTAGATGAAGCAGATGTTAAACTCTGTTAACATAGAGTTCTAGCTTTCTCCTGATTATTGAAAATAGAGAATTTTTTTTTTCAAATAAACCTCCAGGCTTCCATTTTGTCCAGTTGTTTCCCTCTACAGTCTGCCTTCCAGTTGTGGTTTTTTTTTTTTTTTTGAAGTGAACTGTTTATAGAAATAATATTTTGGTGACACTAGGGCCCTCTGCATGGGAAGGAAATGGGAAAGTGGAGATAAATCTATAAAAGAAAGGAAAAAAAATCATATCCCTCTCCCTATCATCTACACAAACTGCTTTTTGAAAAAAAATATTTCTTTCTTGCTAGACTATGCAACTCGTACTGCATTGGTAAGTTCTTGTTCGTCTGTAGGTCCTCAAAATAGTAGCTTGTGCAAAAATGACATACAAAAGAACATATGCCTTCTACAGACTTGAAACAATATTTAGCCCTGTCAACGCTAGTCAAAGCTCTTGACTGGGTTGCCTAATGCAGAAATTGTGGTATCATCAGTGTTCCATCAGCACATTAGAGGAACTTTCAGAGTCAGTAACATCACTGTATGTAATTTTTCTCTAACTACTGATGTGCACTGTATGAAACAGTCTTCTCTCATATGCAGCTTTTTCTTGCAGAAAGCATCGCTAAGGCTTAAGAAATATGTCCAAGAATACGCAAGAAGTGTCTCAGAAGGATGGAACAGAGACCCAAGGCAACAAAAAACCAATTGTGCCTATTACCTCCTAGTGATTTCCTTTGTCTAAGCATCACATTTTGTTTGTTTGGTTGGGTTTTTTTTTGTAGCATACACACTTAAAGTGTAAACATATGATCAACATGCCACTATTAACTTACCTGATAAACATTTTATTAGCAGAAAATATCTGGTGGTAAATTTCCAACCACAATAGTAGTAAGCAGTTTGTATTGTTCAGATGCAATGCACAGATGCAATTTGTATGCTGAAGTATTGGGCTTGATACAACATTTTACAGATTTTGGTTTTTACCACCTATTGTCTAAAGGAGAGACAGAGACAGCAGTGCAAGTGGAGTCCCAGAGAGAGTGTACAGTGTGCTGTTTGCATGTAGGGGAGACACAGAGGGACTGCTGCAACTAACACTCAACTTTCAGGAAAGAAATGAAACCAACAGCCTTCCTATGGCAGTGGCCTATCCATTTTGTTACTGAAATAGCAATCCTCTGCAGACATAAAATGTGACTTATATATATATACTTACCATAAAGCTTCAATATTTGAAGGAACAGCTCTGGATATTTTTCCCTTGTAAAAATGCTCTTGCAATGCTGCAGGTTCTGCTGGCCCATGAGGGTCTGCTATGACATTGCCACAAGGTTCACGGAAACCCTGTGGATTCATTTCAATCTTTTGCACAGTTACGTGGGACAGTGGGAATTAGATGACCCCGGTTGTTCTTTCTATTCCTGTGCTCCTAAGAGGGCTCCTTTTACAGACTCATATGTGCAGCTTCTGTTGTACTTTATACAAGCTATCTCTAGCCTTCTGGGATACGTTAATTGCACTTGATATAGATTGTGGCTTTACTAAGACACATGCCCTCTTGCTGGTGCAAGTCTCAAGTAAGCATGATTTACATGCTGGTAAATTGCTGATATAATGATAGAAACTACTTGAAAGTCTGACCTGCACCAGGGCTCACTGAGCTGTAACGCTGGGCCAGGCAGCTGCCTGCATTGCTTGTGCTGTCTCTCACAAACTCTGACAGAATTCCAAAAAAACTGCTACAGGCATGGCTTTAGCAACAAGCCTCAAACATTTGGATAGCTACGAAATATCAAAAAAAAAAAAAAAAAAAAAAAACCAAACCCAAAAAACCCCCACAAACCAAAAAAACAAACCAAAAAAAACCAACCCAGAGAGAGAAAGAAAACAGATAAGTATGTCTATTTAAAAATAAAAAGAAAAGAGCAGAACCCTAAGTGCTGAGACTTTCATCTGGCGTATCTGTCATCCAGACTAAATTGTGGCCATAATGTATGAGAGGAAAATAGAAAATTGCCACATACACACAGTCACATAATAAGCAAATGTTAACTGATGTGCTTTGTTTGTGATAGCTCCTGGGAGATTTGCAATGAGCAAGGCTTTTCTGTATGGGCAATTCTGCAGCATATGCTAGCACATCTAGGAAGAGTCATCATGCCTAAGTACTTTCTACCATCTGCTCGGAAAATGGAAATATTGAAAGATTTCTCTCTTTACCCCAGTGCATTTATGTATGTAACTGTGATTTCAGTCCTGTCTTTTTTCACTCACGAGGCTAAACGCTATGTTCTTAATGCTTTGTGGAGTTCTCTACTGTGAGTCTTTTATGGAGAAAAATACATAAATGCATACACTGATACACATTAATACACACGTATATACACACATACAATGAAAATCCGCTGTATAGTTTCCTGTGAGTAAATACGTTGGTGAAAGGATACAGACTGGACTCCCTCCAACATGTCCACGTCCTTCGTATGTTGGGGGCTCCAGAGCTGGGCACAGTACTCCAGGTGACGTCTCACAAGAGAGGAATAGAGGGGCAGAATCACCTCCCTCAACCTGCTGGCCACGCTTCTTTTGATGCAGCCCAGAACGCAGTTGGCTTCCTGGGCTGCAAGCGCACACAGTGAGCTCATGGTGAGCTTCTTGTCCACTAGTACCCCTCACTTCATGAGGTCCCAATACTGACCACACTGGTCTCCACTTGAACATCAAGCCATTGACTGCAGCTCTTTTCCGTGCAACCATCCAGCCAATTCCTTATTCACCAAGCAGTCTATCCATCAAATCCATGTCTCTCCAGTATAGATTCAAGGATGTTCTGTGGGACATTGTCAAACGCTTTGTACAAGTCCAGATCCTCTGCAAATGTGAAGGCAAAACAATAAAAAATTAAGGAAAAGGGAAGACAAAAGATTTTCCATTAACTGCAGAGAGTAAGCTCCTGTGTATTTGGTTTTTGTCCAGATTTCTTTCTTGAACTCTAGGAAGAGCTCTATAAAATACTGAAAATGGAAAAGTAAATACTTAACTGTATTTCTCCCCTTTAGAGCATATGAAAAGGGGCACACAGATACTCAAGCTCTTGTTTCTAAAGAGCAGATGAGAACTTAAATGTAAATTCTCAATACAGAAGGAATTGTTACAGCTGATATAAATGCTGTAAAAGTAGGATTTATAACAGAAGTGCTGTAATGATACAGTGATGCTAGTAGGAAACTTTTCTGAAAGAAACTATTATGTCTAGCACTAAAGAAAATTGTAGAAATAAGGTTTCCACTTACTAACTTTCTTAATTAAGTTGAGGTACCTGCAAAACAATATTAATAAACACATCACAAAAATAAACAGGTCTCAATGATGCTAAGAATGATTGACATACAAACATAGAAAAGCATACTTTCTTCCATCTGCTTACCATTACAAGGATTGATAGGCAAATAAAATGAATTCTGACTGACTGGTAAAGGTCTACATAAAGATTTATGATATTCAGTAAAGAGTTTATCATTGCTATTTTAAAGTAAAGTTGACAGGATATGACATACTATTTACTTCCAAGAAAGAGCAATTATGTTATGTACATAAAAAGTGGCTGATTATAACATTACATGACATTTTGAAGCTAACAGCTTCAATTACTATATTGAAATTATGGCCAAGAAAAATATGCCTTATGGGCATCTCACTTGATGTTTTAACTTAGAGGAGAAAAGTAATTAAAAAATAGGCAAGGACATTCTCACCAGCTTAAGATGAACAAGAAGGGAAACATGATGCTAGAGGGCTTGTGTTTTTGTTATATAAAAGTACACTTAAATAAATGGGAAGAGAAAAGATCCTCCTCTCTCTCTCTCTGAAATGCAGACAGAGTTAGTAATTTGTCTCCTTTGTGAAGCCAGCATTCTCCTGAAATTAGGGATGATTATGGTATTTTGGAGATAGGTTATATTGCATGTGTTTATAAAAGCCATCATGGAGTTGTACACCATCCTACTGCAATGAAAGGAGTGAAATTTCCAGCCACTGAAACTAAGTATACACATTTTTACACATCTTATTTGCCTATATAAAGTCAACATTAGCAGTTCTGCTTGTGATCAGTTCACATGAGCCAACTGTGTATGCAAAAGGTCTGCTTTACACATTTGTGCACAAAATTGCCTGTTTTCCTAGTGCTCTGCCTGAAGAAGCCAAACTGCCTATGCACAGAGGACAACCATGTGAATTATTACCTTATGTTCTTGATTTTGTGTTATTGATAAGTGAGAATACATTTTTTAACTGTATTAACAGAAACAAGAGCATTGACACAGAAGCAAGCTATGGAAACCAGAATTAAGCACTGCATTATTTATTTATAGTTCTCTGCAGATGGATGGCGGTCCAGATAATTTTTGCCATCATCTCATTCCAAGTATCTTATCACAATATATCTGATTTCAGGGATTTTTTTTTCTTCTTTTTCTTTTCATTCTGCAGGTGAGGGAAACAGTGCAGTAAATCCTTGCATAAGCTCAAATTCAAAAGCTCCCTCAGCTCCTGGGACCCACCCCCACTACATGGACTGGAGACTTGCCATTATGGGCTGGAGATTTGCCAGTATGCTCTCCCAGCTCTGTTTACCAACCATTGGTCCTAGCATGCCTGTGTAGACACACCATACAATGCAGCATCCACATCATACGAAGTGATGCCGGGGAAACAGCTGCACGTCCCTATCTGGAAAGGCACTGTTCCTACCTCTCCATACACTTTGCCCCCCTCCTGTTTCCAAAGACAGATAAAGATCACATCTTGGAGGTGACACTTACATTTAATAATGCTACAGGCTACCCTGATCCTGTGAATTCAATGCCTGAAAAGGTTTAGCAAAATATGTTCTGAGGAAAATTAATCTGTCTGAATCAGGCCTGATCTTTATGATGAAACACTTACGTGCTTTGCATTTAGATAGCCTTGTCTGTGTGTCATCTCAGTCCAGTGCATCATCAAGTTAAGTGTATGCTTTTAAATAAGGAAATATCTTACTTGAGAATAAAGTGCATTGTGAAAATAATTTGAATCAAGTGCTCAAGGAGTTTTTTTCCTAGGAGGGTAACCAGCAATCAGAATAAAATGAGATCATTCAGTACTGTACAAAATGTTGAAATAAAGATTTTACAAGCCAATTATATAGTCCTTCCACACACAAAGGTAACTTTAAGGATTTCAGGAATATTAGCAAACAGACATTTTATCCCAGGAGGACTAGTAATAATATTGACATTTCAGCCACACAATGAAAAAGTTCTGTATCCAAAGTATTAGCCATTTTATTTGCCCAGAGGGAATACAAGCAAGCTACAATTCTGTGTGTGTGACTGAAATCTCCAATGTTATTTTGTTATGCAAAAACATTTTAGAATTGACCCTAAAAATGTCAGAAGAACCTGTTGCATCCAAAAAGCTTTCTTATTCTTAATGTAACGAGAGCTCAGAAATAGTCACCCTACTCAGTAACGCTTCTAGAGACTATATACACATGTTCTACTTGTTGTCCAAGTATGTAACTACTGGATCTCTGTGAATAACACTGTGTTTAAAAAAACTTGAGATGATACATGCATAAAATATATTGAAGTTGAAAATACAGTTCAAACATATGGTGCTATATGACTCTTTTTTTTTTCTTTTTACAAAGAGAAGATTGTACACAAAAGTCACAATGATCTTCATGAAGATGCAATTTTCAGTCATGAGGTTTAGCTACTGTCTATGTTTTACTCACTTTTCTGTGCTGTGATGATTTTCTTTTTTCTATCAGTGTTCATGGTACACAAAGTTAGTATAGTCTCTTAAAGATTAAAGGCACTAAGAAAATAATATTATAATTATAATTAAGAAATCACTTTAATTTTGTAGATGTTTGTTTACTCTCAGGATAAACAGAGGCCAAGAGGTGCTCCCACTGTTCCTTCTCCATACAATCTTTTGCTAGTCAATACTAAATATAACTTCTTGACCTGAAACCCTAACTATCCAAACTTTTTCTCATCTGACTAGCATATCAAAGGTCATACTACAATATGAACAGATGATTTTTTCTTTCCTTAGGGTTCCTTCAATGCAGCTAATTCTAAAATCTGAATCCTCTTCAGGGATGGCAAAATACTATGTGAAAAGATAGCAACATATAAATGTACTAAAGCTTTTGGCACTAGATAAAGCTCCTTTTTTTCCTTCATGTGCATCAAAACCACGATGTGTGAGATTGGAGATGAAGCATCACTGCAGTCTGCTGCATAAATAAGGGAGAATATAACCCAGAAACTCTCCGCAGTTTAGAAAACTGTTTGAAGCTGCTTAGAGATTAAAAAATTAATGGCTTTTAACAATAAGAATAACCTGTGTTCTGGAAGCGGTATGCAGGCTCGGCAGCCTGCTAACTTGGCAAGTAAGCACTTTCATGCAGACAGATTCCCAGACCCTCATAGCTGAGATTAGCATTATTCAATGAGCAGATGTGAATTTCAAGTTCAGAAACATTCCATATATAGCCTAATCATGGATAATTGAAATTAGGACTGAGAACTATAGCTTTCTCTGTTCTCCCATTTCTCAGTAACTTAATTTGATTGGAACTACCAGCCATCACGCTGAACTCCAGCCTTATTTTAGCTGGGTCTGACAACCACAACCCTTTGGAAGTGTTTACAGCATGTAAGGATCACTTTGACATGTCAGCAATTGAGGTACATTTCTTTCTCTTGACATTCTCTGACACCAGCACCTGGCACTGGAACTGGAGTACTGGGGCAACCACATGGGGATAGTCCTTTCACATCACCAGCATTGCCAGAGCAGCGCAGAGAAAAGGTAAGGAAAGGGACAGGAGCCAAGGAGGCTGTGCTATTTTAAATCAGCTAAGCATCCAGCCCAAAATCTGCAGAAAGTGCAGTGATGCTCCATCCAAAAATACCACCCCTTGCTGTCCTTCCAATCTGAACCCGTATCTTCCTTTTCTGTGACCAGGAAGTGAGAAACTGGGGGGGTATATTAAATTAAAATTACTTTTTTCCTCTGGGAACTTTCTAGTCTATTAAGGCTATTTGAACTGGATCCTCAGATAATGTTGCATAAATGGAGCAGGGAATCTGGCTCTCATTAGTTGCACGTAACACATTGCTATAAATATGAAGGCAATTTTACAGGGTTCAACCTTGTAATGGATTGGAGTTCTGTCACGGCTTCAGCATCACAGCTTGTGGCTTCCAGCCTGCATCTTGCTACGTATGTCTGTCTGAAAGGATAAAATGCAGCTGATCCTCCTTGTTACAGTGCTAGTCAAGGTTAGACTTCGGCTATACATTATGCTTAGGATAATCCTCATGGAGAAGTTGAACTTAAGCTAAGGTACGTACGTACAGCAAAAATCACAAACCTGGGCCAAATGTCATCCAAAACACTACTCAATCAGGGTAGTTATAGAATCAGTCCTAAACTATCTTTTTATACAACATATAAACAATACATTATTGGTGAACCTGCCCAGTGATTTTGCGAAATCTATTCAGGGAGCAAGTTCTTGCTTAGTGCCCGACCTGTATCATGACAGCTCAACAGAGATTGTATTTGCCAGGCTGTGGGCACAGTACATGTTATTTGTTTGGGCAGAATTTTCATTGAATTTTGTGGTAAGAAATATGTCTTGCTTGTTAATAAATAAGGTCTCTGCTGTATTCTATTGATTTCTTATCGATTTTTCTTATTGATACATAGCACTAAGTTGCTTTAGAGACAGATGACACTGTTAATTTCTAAACAAAAAAATACGTCGAAGAGCTGCTTTAAGGCTAAATCTTAGTCTAAAGCAGTTGAAATAGTTCCCTTTTTAGGTTATAGTGCAATCCTACTTTAGCTCTACAAAGAAGAAGATATGTTTGCAGCCTATTATTCTGTTGGGCATCATCCAACAACCAAAGAGCAGCTGCTTCTGCTCTCTTCCTACCCAGTTTTATCTTGCGGCCTCTTCTGCCATTTGGGAGGAGGATTCTTGTTTCTGGAGTACTTTTCTCTCTGTCTTTAATCTCCCCTAGTACTTGTGAGATGAGACTTTCCCCAGTGTCTCCTGTTGATCCTGAAAGCACCTGATGACTAGTCATTGCATCTCAAGCAACAGCTGAGACAGAAGCACTGAGCAATGCCTGCTCGGATGTACTCACTGCTTGGTCTTTCTTCAGTTTCAAGTATAATCTCTAAACTCATTCATTCAGTTAGATAAATTGTCCATCAGGCATTTTAACTTCAAAGATACAAAAGCAGAGTCAGCAAAGACATGTCCCAGGGCAAAGTATGTCACTGGAAGAATGTTTTTTTTTTTCCCAGCATCTCTTCCTTCCTTTGTTTCTCTTCTGTCTTTTCATTGGCTTTTACTATCGAAAATCATCTTTATTCTAGATAAATCACAGTGGAAACTACTAGAAGAGCAACATTAATGTTGCCAGAGCAAAAAGAAAATTGTAATACACTGTTTTCATTTTTTCACATGCCATTAAGTCTCTTTTAGATGTATGATTCCACTTATGTGAATAGTACTCATGCACATAGTACCCAACTGAGACCACTATCCTGACTGTCTCCTACCCAGCTGGTGACAGGGAACAAAGACACTTTACCAAAATGACTCAGGCAGCAAAAATTGGAGTACACTCAGTCAAAGAAGCACAAAGGGCAAATGCTATTTCAAGAAGCATGTTTGAGTGGATCACTACAGTAAGATACAGAGAACAAGGAGTCATTCTGTTCAATGGCTCCATTGTTTAATGCACTACATTGGATTTCTTATTTTTAACCCTTAACTTGGTCATGATAGCGGAAGATTTACAGTATTGCAGGTAATGGCTGTACTAGGCACAAGTCAGGATTGCAGAGACTCAACATTGTCACTCAAGTATAGAAGATTCTTATTCAGCTTTCTGATTTTAAGCATGCAGGCACAATCTTGCCTTGGCACTCATCCTTCCCATCGTAAGATGCCACTGAGCTCCCTTGTTGTGCAGCAGAAACACAGCTGTAAAAAAGTGCCTTCTCCACATCCTAATTATTTTACTTAGTAATAGAAAAATGAGATTATGACATTGTTGCTCACTGTGAGTCATACTGTATAACCATAGCCGGTATTCACTAATTCTCAGCAGCTACTCAGCATAACTGCAGATTGCAATACCTGGATCTTTATGTGTTTACTGGGTACCAAAGGCACATTGGTTTTGCAATGTTGTTGAAGTGAGTGATGGGGAAGCCTTGTTAGAGCAGAGGTAGTCAAGAAATTGAGTTTAAGTGCTACCATTGCTACTTTACTTCAGACTCTAAAAGGTTATGCTTCCCTTTGGTCTGGCATTATAATGAATTATTCTAATCAGCAGACTCTTCATTTTACTTAAAGCAGTAATATTTTAACTGAGGCAGTTATTTTAATTAGTGAGGGAGAGCTGTCTTAAAGCACGTAATGTAAAAAGAGATGGCATTATAAATGTAGAGAGCAGTTAGAAAAAAGCAACAGAATGTGAGATATGGATGGAGAAACCACCTCATACACAGAAAGAACAAATAATGCAAACTGCGTCAAGTTAGTTCAAGCTTTGTCCTCACTTTTGTTAACTGTAATACGGCAGCTCAGTGTGTGCAAGCAGCCCTTTATGGTTCCTGCTCTAGATCTTATAAAATTAGTTTGCAGTTTTCTGCTAGTGGTTGATAGTTGCAGTGCAGAATAAAGTATCACGATAAACTTTCAGGTTAAACTTCTTGAATTGGTTTTGATACACTGTTGGAGAATGTATATATGTAATTATTATTTAGTTGATTGTACCACAGTTATGTCAAGAAGAGCTTAGTAGCAGATATTTATTTTTGTGGGCAGGCAGGTACACATCTGCTACGTTTTTTAATGTTTTCTCTTCCACCTATGTTCACCTCTTGTGTAGCAAAAAGATTCTACAGATCATGAAGTTAAAAAAGCTTTTTCTTCTCAACGGAACTTTGTGAACATTCAGCTGCTAAACAAAAGCATTACCAAAGACATACTGTGCTATCCCACTTTTTTTTTTTTTTTCCTTTAGTTAAGGTAATTTGGGGACTGCAGCAAATGGGAGTAAAGTGACAAAAGGTGTAGCACTGCTGAATCAGTAAGGATCACTCTTCCTAAGAAGCTATTACTGACTCATAGCTGTTCCAGGACTCAACACACCATCTTTTATATAGCATGTTTTCAGGGCTTCTGGCACACTGGAGTCATTAAGCTCCTGTAGCACATTTCATAGGAGACTGATCATCATCCCCACTGTCTTGAACTAAGTCCAGAATGCAATGAAAGAACTCAATAATGTTTTAGCTTATGTGCATCTCCGTGTGTTGGGGATCAATTTTTTTTTTTTTCTTTTCCAGTTCACTTTAACCAGATTTCTTTCTCTCTGAGATAAAAGACCTGTTAGTTAGAGAATAGCACAGAAGATGCCCTCTTGCCTGTTAGATCCATGGACAACACATTGAGGAAGTGGAGAGGAAGGTGCTGATCTCTTCTCCGTAGGATCCAGTGATAGGATGCATGGGAATGGTTTTAAGCTCAGTTTAGCGGAGGTTCAGATACGATATTAGGAAACATTTCTTCACTGACAGGGTAGTCAAACACTGGAACAGGCTTCCTAGATAGGTGTTCAATGCCCCAAGCCTGTCGGTGTTTAAGAGGACAATGCCCTTAAAAGCATGCTTTAACTTTTGGACACCCCTGAAGAGGTCAGGCAGTTCAACTAGATAATCATTGTAGGTCCCTTCCAACTGAAATATTCTATTCTATTCTATTCTATTCTATTCTATTCTATTCTATTCTATTCTATTCTATTCTATTCTATTCTATTCCATTCCATTCCATTCCATTCCATTCCATTCCATTCCACTCCACTCCACTCCACTCCACTCCACTCCACTTTAATGATCTCAGCATTTTATGCTAAGCCCTTGGGATTTCCACATATGTCTGTCCTTGTGCAATATTCAGGAGCTTCAACTTTCATTTCAGGCTCAGCTACTGGTCTGGATACAGCTACTGGGCTGGGTATAGTTAATCAGTTTTACATTTCCCTTCTTACAGTGAATACTGGGAGACAAGTAATAGGTGAAGTGTTTCTCAGACCTGAGAAAGAGATCCATCTCAGCCTGAGGTAGAAGATCTATCTCTCCATTTTGTCATATGGTAAGAATAAGTCGTCCTGGGCCTTCTCCACCCTCTTGGGAAAGGATCTCTTTTCTCTCTCCCTGTCTCAGTTCTTCAGACAAAAATAAGTTTGGATTAATAAGAAGTAGAGAAGAATAAATAAGGTTGTTAAAAGAAAGGCCTCAGGGATTGGAGAATAAATTATTTTATTCTGCTTTTGTACTTAAATCTCAAAGTATTTTCTTTGTCTTCGACAAGAAAAATCACTAAGTCCTATCTTGCAACAAGCACTGGGAGAATGATGGGCAGAAAGAGCATGCTCATGAGCCTGATAACTCTCTAGATCTTCCTTTTATTTCACCTTGGAGGTAAAATTACTACTAAATAGATGCCTAAATGTTTGGAGGGGCTTTCCATATAAGCAAAGACATGAAGGAACAGGGAAAGAAACTGCCCAGAATTCAAGACTTAAGGGAGAGAGAAATAGGCTGCAAAATTTCTTCCTGGTAGTGAGACCAGCTTAAATCAATTGCTCAGAGCTTTTGTTAATTTTTACGCTTTCTATATTGACAGGAACAATTATGAATAAATTCTTAAAGGTTTTTAATAGCTAGATACTTCCTGAGCTACAGGACATAGTTTGACACCAATCATAAAGGAGTCTCAATGATAAATTATGAAGACAATACTAATGGAGAATAGGATCTGATGTACTGCAGAGATTCTGAATTGCTTCAAGCTCTGTAACATCCAGAGAGAATGAACATTGGCTTCTCTGTCGTCCAAGTGGAATACCTGTAAAACAACCAAAACAGAAAAAAAAAAAAACAAACAACAAACCCCCAAAAAACCAACCCAGAAATCTCAGAAACTGCCAGCCTCACAGTGCTATCATTTAGTCCACCTGCAGGCATCAGAGCTTTCACAAATCCCTTTCTACACTCACAATCTCTTAGCAATTTTGCATATATTTTCCTTCCGAGGGAAAGGTTAAAGCCACATCCCTCAGCAGTGTTAGCTACCACATGGATTTCCATTCATAAACCTGACAGTGCTTGGGGGATAGCAGACTGTGCACAACAGCTGCTATTTGACTCTGTCTCCATCTGTCTTTATGATTCCCTTCCCTAGACCTGTCAGGACCCAAATGCACAGTATTTGTTGCGGGGCCCCAAAAAAGAGCAAACTGAACCTTCTTCCAGTTGGCCTCCCTTCTTAAAAGACATCACCAGGCATTCCTGTTTCTTCGCTTTCCTTCATGGCACCGATAGCTTCACATTTAATACAGTATAAAGCTTTTTTTAATCACATGAGGCTTTCACACAGTGATTGGCAGTGACAGACATGGAACTCCTAGGAGACCTTACCCAGAGGCAGGCACGCATCTTGGAGTGCTTGTGGAGACTGCCTGAAATGGGGATGAAAGGACAGAGACCTTTGTTGCTAAAACTCTGCCCTCCACCTTGTATGTGATCATGCTGTCCTCTGGGAGCTCCCTTCCCAGGTGGAAAACCATGTTCCTCTTCCCCTCCCGGCTCATAGAACGCTCTCCAAACAACAACATGTTTATTTTTTAAAAGGACTGAACACTGTGAAGCTATTTTTCAAGGACTGTTGTTGTAGTTTAGCCTCAGTTGGGGCCCGACTATGCCGTTTCTTTCTCACATCCCCCACCCTCTGAGAAAACAGGGGGAGATAATATAAGAAAAAAAGGCTCAAAGTTTGAGATAAGGACAGGGAGAAATCCTTAAAGTTACCGTCATGGGCAAAACAGACTCGACTTGGGGAAAACTATTCATTTATTTCTAAAACCAAAGCAGGATAATGAGACAGAGAACAAAATAACCTCCCATTGCCCCTTGCTCTTCCTGGGCTTAATATTATCTCTACCACCTTCCCCCTCTGAGCAACACAGAGCAGGAAGAGGGAATGGGGGTTATGGTCAGTTCATCATGTTGTTTTACACCACTGCTTCATTGTCGGAGGAAGAACTCCTCACACTTCTCCCCTGCTCCAGTCCAGGGTCCCTCCCACAGGCCACAGTCCTTTGTGAAACTGCTCCAGTGTGGGTCATCTCTTCCATGGGGTGCAGTCTCTCAGGAACAGCTGCCCCAGGGGGCCCTCCACGGGCCACAGCCTCCTTCAGGCACCCGCCTGCCCCGGCGTGGGGCCCTCCCCGGGCTGCAGGGGGATCCCTGCTCCTGCGGGGCCTCCATGGGCTGCAGGGGCACAGCCGGCCTCACCATGGGCTGCACCTCGGGCTGCAGGGGAATCTCTGCCGGGAGCAGCAGCACTGCTCCCCCTCCTTCTGCACTGACCTTGGCGTCTGCAGCCATTCCTCTCACAAGAAATTCTTCACAACCGGCTCAAGCAGACACCTCTTAGGTTCTCTTCACATCTCCTCTCCACTTCTTGCAGCTGGGCCAACTTGGGCCCAGTCAGCTGCCCAGTGGGAGGCCAGAGGGTGCGGCCCACAAGGCTCACACCTCCCCTTCTTCTGCCCCCACTCAGCATCCTCACGTCTTCTCTCCTTTTTTTTTTTTTTTTTTTTTTT
>WHYT01016511.1:259401-278304 GCA_009806455.1 Tetrax tetrax | reverse complement strand
TGCAGAGGTGTTTTCACAGATCATTCTGCTACCAATTGGCTCAGCCTTGGCCAGCAGTGGGTCTGCCCTAGGCCTGGCCGAGTCCACTGAACAAAGGGAAACAGCAGCTTCTTGCAGAAGCTGCCACCACAGCCCACCCCACCCCCCACTAAATAAAACTAGAACAACTGTGAAGGCCAAAGCTAGGATCTTTCTCTAGCCAACTTTTTCCTTCACATGGAATGACCTACCATTCGTAACAGTATAGCATAGTTACTTATCTTAGAGCCTGGCAGCTATGCTTATTACTGAGCTGTGTGAGCAACCCCTCTAGTAAAATCAGGAGCAATTGTGAAGTTCTAGGTGAGCAATCACATACATCTCTCTTACTCAAAAAAAAAAAAAAATTCTACTGGAGGAAGAGATCCGTTAATTTTTAAGGTTATATTATTTACATGCAAAAGTCTAGCCCTCTTGTCTCTTTAGCGCACTATTTTAAAGAAAAAAATCAATATTGTGCAAACAATTCTAAGATCTTATAGGTTTGTTGGGGAAGGAGTGCCTACAGCTTCCTTGGTTACTCTGAAACAGTAATTTTGCTTTACACAGTAAATGTTGCTGTTCTTACATCTTTTATCATTCATGTATAAGCAAAACTGTCTGAGTGGGAACGAATCTGTGAGACTGGATTATGCCACTCTCAAAGGCTATTGTTGCAGCAGTTGACAAATAAAAATTTTCTGTGGGACTAAATTAATTTATAACACAGCAGAGAAATATTGCCAGCAGCAAGAGACTGTGTATGTCTAAGAACAGGCTTTGTTCCTGCTGCCCAGAATACATAGGACTTCATTTTTTAAAACTTCAGGCCTCCTTGAATATATGTCAAAAGGCAAATCACACATGCTAAATATTACTGGGGAATTTCATCTGGTTTCTTATATTTTTCAATATTTATACTAGATATTCCAAAGAACTGGAAAACAATCATGACAAAGAGAATGTTTAGTAGACAAACAGTAAAGGTAAGGTAATCTAGAGAACCTACGAAAATATTAGGTACTTATGTAATTAATCATACAAGTCTGCATTTAAACCTTCATCTAGGGATTATTTTGTTTTGGGTGAGGTATGTATATCTTCAGAAGATTTCAATTCTTTTAAATCTTAGCTAAAGAACAGGGGTTTACTGACAATAGCAAGATCAGTTTCTCCTTTCCTTTCAACAACCGAATTTGCACCACAAGATGGCAACCTAAAGCAGTCGTCGGTAAAATGACGTTTTGCATGAGGTCTGCTGTTAGAAATGCTTTCAAATTACTTCTGTTAAACCCATGCTGTGAGTCTGTATCCATCATGTTTTTGAAATATGCATGTTAACGTCTGCAAGTCATGGTATATATTTTGACTCACATCAAGGAGTCAAAACTACAGCTATTTGTAAAATGCCCAGCATAGTAGTTGGTTTATTTTGATAGAGAAATACACTCAAAATTGTCTGAATGCAGATACATGATTTAATAAAGCAAAACTGGGGAAAAAAATATAGTATAGTATTTTATTTTTTTTTTTTAAGTAGTAATAATGTTCATAATTGAAATATCCAGGGAGAAATGTCTCAACATGAGTGTAAGGCTTAAATTCTCCAGGGAATATTTGCAGTTTCCTGGCAATTAACTTAGCAGCTATTGTTTTCTATGACTCAGAACTAATGCAAATCCCCTCATAATGGAACAAAACTGACGTTTTGCCCATGTGCAATTTTTCAGCAATTTACACTCATTTTAATTACTGTAAAATATTATAAACAACTATATCCACTGGTAGCTCTAATACATGGAGAATAGTGAAATGGAGTTAAGGTGTACTGTTTCAGTATTTACATTTATCTTTATCTTGGTAGGAGATTATGATTACTGCATGATTACTGTCGTTCAAATGAGTAGCTCATGGAGAGGAGCAGACAGTTAAACGTCTAATAGCAAATGAATCCAGATCTTTCTCAAAATAGTACATCTGAGAGCAGCTGCACGTGTTATTTGATTCAGACCTTCAAATATACCTATAAGAGAAGCAGCAAAGCACCAAGAACAATACTTAGCACTGGACATCAGTAATTAAGAGAGGGTGACTAAACTAATGAATATTAACTGAAAATTTACTAGATTTGCTATGCCTGTGATTGTACACTTTGTGTCCATTCAAGCATATATTTACAAATAATCAGGCCACAGAATTGTACAGAAAAACGATGTACTGTATGCAAACACTAGGAAACAAATCACAGATGACCAATATTGATCCTGCAATAGCCATGAATATTTTAGTAGATATTAGACAACAAGTGCTGTACTCAGACAGGGAAGAACATTCAGTCTTTCCATCTTTACAATGAGTTGTATGCACTAGTAGCTAAAATGCAGAATTTCAGAATGCTGAGTGCTCCCCAAAAACTTGCTAATGTACAGCATGCACACATCAAGGGCAATGACAAATTAAGCTAAATAATTTGGAAGAAACAAACATATATATTAAAAAAAACATCCTCCTGGACAGAGAGAGTATGAAATGGAATAGAAAACAAAGCCTTTGTTTATTCAAACAAGTTATTCCCTACTAGCAATTTACTCAGTAAAACGAGTTCATTTTTTAATAGTTCTAAGTAAACATTTTGTAAATGAGAAAGTTTACAGAGTCATGCCAATAGCAGACAAGATGAGAACTGGGAAATCTCCAGGCCCCTGCCTACACCAGTATCATTACATATTTTATCTATCTGGATGCTACTTTGAGTTTAGTTCATTGATCATGAACCATTGTATATTTTTACAAGCTAAGAAATTACTTTGAGTATAAGATACTTTAGAGACAAATTACTACTGCAAAATGAACATTCTTTGTGGCTTACTTTAAACAGCAGGATAGGTTTTAAAGGACTTTGCTTCGCTTGGGTTGTTACTTTTGTGCAGTTTTCCCTGAGGCTCATCACAGCTGTGAGGAACAAAGTCGCCAAGGCATCCTCAGCACTTGGTATTCTCCCACCAGACTGACTCAGAACTATACAGCTAATCAGCTGTCTCCCTCTTCTGCCTCTCTTATTCAAGGCAATCTGGTTTGATAAAATACTGAAGATAAGTACATGAGAATATATAAAGAATTCTAGGGGAGTTATGCGAATAACCATCTCATCAAAAGTCAGCAAAATAATGCAAATCCAGGACTCCCACAAATCCACCATGCTTTGGAGTGAAATGCTAGTCACTCAGCAAAGCTGCAGTAGCTGGGAAAGAGATGGAAAATAGGATATTCTGCTATGCAGGAGGCAGCAATAGCTTATCTGAATGCTGTCGCAGGGTGAAATTCCAGTGATCATTTGGCCCCAGAACATAGGCCGCTAGCCAAGAAGACAGGTATGGTTTGAGTCAAACTACAAGTGTAAGACCTGGGGCAGGCTATCTGCCTTCATATGAGTTTCAGAACTGAAGTAGAAATGAAGAGGAACGGAGGGACAGCTAAGGCCGCTGCCAGCATACCCTGGATAGGCATGTTGAAATAAGGAAAAGAAATGACCATGACTCTCTCCTTTCTACACACCACTAGTGCAACTGTGAACCTTATTACCACACCAGGTGTAGGGACTTGATAATACAGATCCCCTCCCCAGGCACTTGTCACTCACAGGCAGAGTGCCTGTAGGTGCCCTGCCAAATCACATCTCTCTTTCTCCTGGTAATGCAGATTAGAGCTCTGGAAGAAAGAAAACCTGTGAATACATACGGACTTTCAAGCTGCTTTTCTACATTTATATGGAGGTGACTGCAAGACCTAGGAGCTGAGGATACATATTAAAGTCCTGCCTGTAGCGTCTGATGTCCAGAATGAAACCAGCTGCCTTATAAAATAATGAAGTGTTAGTAATTGCAGGATAACAGATTGCAAAAGCATATTAAAGAGCCACCTAAAAGCAAACTGTATGAGACTAGCCAAGTATAAAATATATCAGAGTTGACACAGATTTGGAATTTGTGGAGAAAGCAAATTGGTTAAAGGAATTCTAGTATTGTCCACTGTCTGTAGGCCACTATATAAAGGAGTACATATTTCTTTTTTCTTATCTTTTCCTTCCCTCTTTCTTTACAAAACCATAATGGCTGTGGAGGTACAGAATGGCGTCTGTCATGGTAGGTATGTATCTCTCACTTTCTCTATATGTGTGTGCATGTGTGTGTGCAATTACAAGTACCAAACTAAATACTTAAATATGCAATGATAAAATACGTGCAGTTATTTACAGAAGCACCACAGCCTGCATGCTTCAAAAGCAAGTTTAGTTGGTTTAGCTTTGTGAATGTGAAATGTTAGTGCTATGCAATTCAACATCCACAAAACAGGCTGATTTTCAAGCTGGAGACTTAAAAATTGTTATCTAGAAGTTCCCTAGTCACTGTTGAAAGTATAGACCTTTTTCATTCCTTGTGAACGCTACCTGAGCAATTTGCCATAATATCAGTGCTTTAGCAAGTTGGGGGTTTTTTTGCACAAAATTTCTGTAGTAATTCAGAGAAGAGAAGATAGTTCAGAACAAAAATAGAAACCCATAGCAGATAAGACTTAGAGTTACAGTATCGCAGTAAGAATCACAGGCTGCCCGCTATACCAAACCACATCCTGCCTCTCGCCTCCTGCTCCAGAAGCACAACGTATATTTTTGTTTGTTACTGACAAGCACACTGACTTGGACATGACAGGCCATAACCCTATTTCTTGTCTTACTTTATAAGTGGTTTGCCCTGGGACGTGAACAGTCATTTTCCACAGACTCTGGGGAAATGAATGTCAAGAGCTAACATTGTGCTGAGTTCCTCCCTCAGCCTTGTATTTCATGAGCCACAGGATACATTTTCATTTCTGTTGCCATTTTCATACATTGTCATTTTAATTGAAAAAAAAAAAAAAAAGAAGTGAGAAACTGTGTCACTAAGTGATGCTGCTGCACAGCAACAATGAAACTGCACTACAACAGAAGTAAAACATGTATAAGTGAACCTGCAGCAGAGTGGGCAGTCCTCTTCAAGATGACTGTGTAGGTATGCATCGTAGTTCAGCCCCGATCGGGACCAGATTACGCAGTCTCTCTCTCACTCCCCCCACCCTCCGAGAGAACAGGGGGAGATAATACAAGAAAAATGGCTCAAGGTTTGAGATAAGGATGGGGAGAAATCCTTAAAGTTACCGTCACAGGCAAAACAGACTCAACTTGGGGAAAACTATTCATTTATTACTAAAACTAGCAGGAGAATGAGACAGGGAACAAGTTAACCTCCCCTCCAACCCTTCCCTCTTCCTGAGCTTAAACATTATCTACCACCTTCCCCCACCCCGAGCGGCACAGGCAGGGAAGAGGGAATGGGGGTTGTGGTCAGTTCATCACGCATTGTTTTATGCCACTGCTTTGTCGTCGGGGGAAGAACTCTTCGCATTCCTCCTCTGCTTCATTGTGGGGTCTCTCCCACAGGCCACAGTCCTTCGTGAAACTGCTCCGGCGTGGGTCATCTCTTCCACAGTGTGCAGTCCCTCCAGAATGGCTGCCCCAGGGGGCCCTCCACAGACCACTGCCTCCTTCAGGCCTCCACCTGCCCCAAAGTGGGGTCCTTCATGGGCTGCAGGTGGATCTCTGCTCCTCTGTGGACCTCCATGGGCTGCAGGGGGACAACCTGCTCCACCATGGTCATCACGATGGCCTGCAGGGGAATCTTGGCCAGGAGCCGCACTACTGCTCCCCCTCCTTCTTCACTGACCTTGGCATCTGCAGCCGTTCCTCACAACAGGCTGGCAGACGCCTCTCAGGATCCTTTTTACATCTTATTCACTTCTCATCTCCTCTCCACTTCTTGCAGCTGGGCTGGGCTGAGTTGGGCCCAGTCGGCCGCCCGGTGGGAGGCCAGAGGGTGAGGCCTGCAAGGTCCACAAGGCTCGCGCCTCCCCTTCTCTGCCCCCGTTCAGCTGCTTCACATCTTCTCTTTTTTTTTTTTTTCTGTTTTCCCCTTCTTAAATACGTTATCGCAGAGGCGTTATCATGGGACATTCTGCTCCCAATTGGCTCAGCTTTGGCCAGGAGTGGGTCCGCCCTAGGTCCGGTCGAGTCCACTGAACAAAGGGGAGCGACTTCTAGCAGTTTCCTACAGAAGCTGCCACCTTAGGCCCCCCTCACTAAACAAAACCACAACAGTAGGCTTATACAACACAGACTTCAGTTTCTCTCAATTCCTTAGGTTAGGAGGAGATTATCTGTATGCATCTGTGATGGTTTAGCCCTAATCACCACACAGTTTCTCGCTCACCCTCCCCCTCCCCAGCGGGATGGGCGAGAGAATTGGGAAGGAAGGAGAACTCGTGGGTTGAGATGAAGACAATTTACTAAAATAACAACGGAAAACTACAATAATAACAGAATATAAGGATACTAAAATATGCAAGGTGAACAATGTATGTTTTCTCACCACCCGATGTCCCAATGACCGGTACAGCCCGTCCCGAGCAGCGATCATGGAAACAAAACCGAGCGGCAAGCAAAGGAGCAAAAGGGAGCCAGCAAGGTAGAGGGAACGATGCCAGCAAACTGAGGAGGAAAGATGGATGCCAGGAAGGCAGATACCCGCCGTGGCCAGCCCCCACTTACATACTGAGCATGACGTTTATGACATGGAATGCTCTCTTTGGCCAGTTTGGGTCAATTATTCTGTCTGCCTTTCTCCCAGCTTCCTGCATCTGCAAATTAGCAAGACTTGGAAAGCAGGAGTGTCCTTGGTCTCATTCACAATAACTCGTAGCATCAGAGTATTTTATCAACATTCTTCATACACAAAATCCAAAACATACCGGCTACTGAGAGGAAAAAATTAACTCCATCCCTGCCAAAACAGGACAGCATCCATCAGCTTTTGATGTCCAGATTTATGTAAGGGGGAAATACACTTTTCTTCTGGTCAAAAAACCTTAATGCTTGAGCCACGCAACATCTCTAGCTCCGAACTTCTTCCATCTCAGAGACACGTTGAGCTCACACAGTCTAAGTTGCTAACTCTTCCCCAGGCTGAGTATGGTGCATGACTTCTTTATTCTCACATCACCTCCTGTGAAATGAGCAGATATGTACATTTTTTACTGTTCTTGCAACAATGCATTCTTACCATGCTGGAAAGGGAATGCAAAATTTGACATTTTCTTTAGCTACCAAGACTTTAAAAAATATTCCAGTAAGGGAATTTTTCTTGAAGAAAGCGAGAGAAGGGAGTTTGCACTCATATAGACTTTTCTAAAATATGGATTGTGAATTTCACTTGAATGATGTAAAATATGTATGGCTGCATAAACTTAGGTATGACACTCAGACAGAAGTGAATGTTTGTGGTGCTGACCTTGATTGCCTATACTGTTAAACTGTGCATCTGTCCTCTGTAAGCTAATATGCTTCCATAAAAAACTGCAAAGTAAATTTATCAGCCTCCTTCAAAACGTGTCTTTAAAATTATCCTTTGTTACAGAGCATTCAAGAAGCTTGACAACAGTTGTTAGGATGCTGGTGGTCTGAGACTACCAACTGTCAGGTTGACTGGTATTGGCAAAGTGTTCCTCTTCCCTTCAGTCTGTCTTTTTCTGTCTGCTGCATTTGATTTCCTATAGTAAACTCTCATGAGTGGGGACAGCTTCTGTGTTTTTTGATGTTTCTGATGTACAGCACCTAGCACAATCACAGCTACTAGAGAAACAAAGGAAAAGAAGGAAAAAAGATATTGTCCTGTCATAGTTCAGCCCCCATCGGGACCAGACTACGCAGTCTCTCTATCACTCCCCCCACCCTCCAAGAGAACAGGGGGAGATAATACAAGAAAAATGGCTCAAGGTTTGAGATAAGGACAGGGAGAAATCCTTAAAGTTACTGTCACGGGCAAAACAGACTTGACTTGGGGAAAACTGTTCATTTATTTCTAAAACTAGCAGGAAAATGAGACAGAGAACAAGATAACCTCCCGTCCAACCCCTCGCTCTTCCTGAGCTTAAACATTACCTCTACTACCTTCCCCCCCAACCCGAGCGTCACGGGGGGAAGAGGGAATGGGGGTTGCGGTCAGTTCATCATGTGTTGTTTACACCGCTGCTTCATAGTCGTCGGGGGAAGAACTCCTCACATTCCTCCCCTGCTCCTTCGTGGGGCCCCACCCATACGCCACAGTCCTTCATTAAACTGCTCTGGCGTGGGTCATCTCTCCCGCGGGGTGCAGTCCCTCTAGAACAGCTGTCCCAGCGGGCCCTCCATGGGCCACAGCCACATTCAGGCATCCACCTCCCCCAGATCTCTGCTCCTGCGTGGACCTCCATGGGCTGCAGGGGGACAACCTGCTCCACCATGGTCGTCACGATGGCCTGCAGGGGAATCTTGGCCAGGAGCCGCATTAGTCCTCCCCCTCCTTCACTGACCTTGGTGTCTGCAGCCGTTCCTCTCACAGGAAATGTTCGTTCTTCACAACGGGCTGGCAGAAGCCTCTCAGGATCTCTTCACATCATCCATCTCATCTCCTCTCCACTTCTTGCAGCCAGACCGGGCTGAGTTGGGCCCAGTCGGCCGCCTGGCGAGAGGCCAGAGGGTGAGGCCTGCAAGGCCCACGAGGCCTGAGCCTCCCCCTCTGCACCTCTGCCCCCGCTCAGCCTCTTCACATCTTCACTTCTCTTTTTTCTTCTGTTTTCCCCTTCTTAAATACATTATTGCAGAGGCATTATCACAGAACTTTCTGCTCCCAATCAGCTCGGCCTTGGCCAGCAGCGGGTTCGCCCAAGGCCTGTCCGAGTCCACTGAAGAAAGGGGAGCAACTTCTAGCAGTTTCCTACAGAAGCTACCACCTTAGGCCCCCCTCACTAAACAAAACCACAACATGTCCGTAGATAAAATCCAAGAAATCTTTACAGGATGTGGAAAAAAAAAATAATTCACAAGATGTTAACAGAGAGGGAAGGATAGTTTCATTCTTCATAGACCAGAAAAAATAACCATGTGTCTCCTTTGTGCAAAATATTTAGTTCATTTACCTAAAGAGAAATCTTTCTACATCCCTTCTGGGTGTTTGAGGCCAGTGTGACCCCTGGTAGTAGCTTCATCATCCATCAGCAGAGAAGGACCATCAAGCCTATTATTGGGACAAGTGACTATTAACCTGCTAAGGAATAGATCCTAATGAGCAAACAGCTGTAGTCTTGACTACCTTGTTTGTCATCTCCAGCATAGCAAATGGAGGCTGAAGCTGGCATAGAATCATAGAATAGTTTGGGTTGGAAGGGACCTTCAAAGGTCATCCAGTCCAACTCTCCTGCAGGGAGCAGGGACGTCTCCAATCAGGTCAGGTTGCTGAGAGCCCCATCCAACCCAGCCTTGAACGTTTCCATGGATGGGGCATCTACCACCTTTCTGGGCAACCTGTTCCAGTGTTCTATGACCCTCATTGTAAAAAATGTTTTTGTGATGTCTAGGCTGAATCTACCTCCTCCTATTTTAAAACCATTACCTCTTGTCCTATCACAACAGGCCCTGCTGAAGAGTTTCTCCTCATCATTCGTATAAGCCCCTTTTAGGTATTGGAAGGCTGATATAAGGTCTCCCTGGAGCCTTTTCTTCTCCAGGCTGAACAGCCCCAGTTCTCTCCGCCTGACATCCCAGTGAAGAAATCATGTTTGTGTTTGCAATGCAGAAGCTCATTTCATGTGATTTCTCCATCTTTCTTCTCACTGAGAGGAAATGGATGTTATGTGTCACTGGGATAACATTGCTTCTGCAAACAGCTCTGCAGCTGTCCTCAGTGAAGACATTTTACCTCCTCCTATTCAAGTGCACACTGCCAGAAGTTCAGTTCAGATCTTGTCACTATTGAAGCCATGTTCACAGTGATTTCAAAGGCACAAGGGCATAATGAGTGGAAAATATGGAATTCTTCCCACTGACCTTTCTGCAAAGCAAAAATCATCCTAGCAGTGCACATAAAGTGGTGAATCAGTTGCCATCTTAAGCAGTTGCTTATTAAACCCATCAAAAAAAGCTGGAAATGAGGAACATATTTGCACAGTATATCTTACTTCATTAATATGAACATTATTTAAAAGGAAGTCAATGACAATTTGTTAAAGTTTTTAATTAACAGTTAACCACTACCTTCAAAGCTTTGATTTTAAAATTCTACTTATCTGAAACGGTTTATTCATGGGAACATGATATTGAATTTGTTGATTATTTCAATGCTGTAAGGACTCTTTCGGGTTAGTGAGTCTTTTGATGCCAACTCATGTTTGTTTCTTGAAGCACAGTGCTGCTTTTTATTGCTAGACATAGGAGGTTGGTTTGTTTGTTGTTAGACAATGGATGTAAAGTAATTACTTTCTAGCTGGCTAATGAAGTGAGACTTGATATTTTGCCTGTGAATCATTATGGCAGAAATAGAAGAATTCTGTTCAGCAGTAAAGCAACTTGTGTTTGTTTGTGCTTTAATTTCCAGATGTGTGAAATAAGGAATGTAAGATGCCTTGTAGAGATTTGAAACAGGCTGTGTTAATTAATAAAAGAGGTTGTCGATCTGACCCTCTGATTATTAAGCTGTAGGCAACCCTGGTAACTTTGTTCCACCATAATTCACAAGCAAGCTTCCCATACAACTTTGTCATAACATGATATTTTGTGACTGTGCAACACTCAGGAATATTATTCTAAACTCCTCGAGATAAATGAAAATGTTCATTTCCAACCAATTTCCCCAATAAATTCATATTTTCAAATAGGCATATAATTATGAGATTTGACTCTTGAATGTTCAAGAAAATATAACCTGACTTAAACCCAAAATAAAGATGTCATTTCATCAGAAAGCTATATAGCTAAATTTGCAAACCAAGTAAAATAAACTTCCACATTATTGTTACTATGACAAATTGTTACTTGATTGGGTTTTGGAATAAAACACCATTTGATTTTCACAATTTTGGGTACCAGTTATTTAACTGTGTCTGTTTTGAAAGATGGTGTTCTTATATTAATTTAGGTTATGTTGTAATTCAAGGAAGCAGGGCAGAAGACCAACTTGGCTGAATGAGAAACACTTGGAGCTCAAGAGGAAAAAGTTTACTGATGATGCCAAACTGGGTGGTGCTTTTGACTCTCTCAAGGGACAAGAGGCCTTGCAGAGGGATCTAGGTAGACTGGAGCATTGGGCAATGATCACTGGCATGGAATTTAACAAGAATAAATGCTGGACTCAGCACCTGGGATGCAGTAATGCCAGACACGAGTATAAATTGGGAGAGGAGAGGCTGGGGAGCAGCCCTGCAGAAAGGGATCTGGGGTGCTGGTTGACACTGAGCTCAACTGCAGTCAGCAGAGTGCCCTTGCAGGCAAGAGGCAAACTGCATCCTGGGGTACATCAGACACAGCATAGCCAGCTGGTCAGAAGAGGTGATCATCCCGCTGTATTCAGCATTGGGGCAGCCTCACTGCAGTACTCACTTGAGTACTGTGTGCAATTCGGGGCCCCACAATTTAAGAAGGGTGTGAAGGTCCTTGAATGTGTCCAGAAGAGGGCAACAAAGTGGTGGTGGAAGAGGCTGGAAGGCATCTCCAGCAGCTAAGGACTCTGGGTTTGTCTAGTTTGGAGAAAAGACGGCTGAGGGGTGACCTCATTGCTCTGTACAGCTTCCTGAGGAGGGAAAGTGCAGAGGGAGGTGCTGAGCTCTTCTCCCTGAGATAGAGTGACAGGACACATGGGAATAGCTCAAAGCTGTATCAGGTGTTCAAACTTGACATGAGGACACATTTCTTTACTGAGACTGTGGTCAAATGCTGGAATAAGCGTCCTGGAGGGTGGTCAATGCCCCAAGCCTATCAGTACTTAAGAGGCATTTGGACAATGTCTTTCATTACATGCTTTAACTTTTGGACAGCCCTGAAATAGTCAGGCAGTTAGACTAGGTGATCATTGTAGGTCCCTTCTAACTGAGATATTCTAGTCTAGTCTAAAGTATATAAATTTGTTGATTTTACTATCAGAAAGTTCAGTATTTTTATGGGACTGAGCCTTATTTTATTCACCTTTGTGCTACTGCAAGTGTTTTTACAGTAGGAAATGATAGAAGTCTATAAAAAAGACACATGTAAATTGGTGTAATAATTGATGTCTTTTTATTTTTAAAAAAATTATTATTATTTTGTTTGTTTCAATACAGCATTTGCAAACTCCTAGATTCTGGCAAACATACTAATCAAACCGTTATTTCTATGCTTACTTTCTGCATGGAAGACCATACATGCAATCTTAGCTAACTTTCCTAGAAAATTGAAAAATAATTAGAATATAAACCTGCTTCCTTTTGGGGCAGTTTCCCAACATCCTTCCCCCACCTCTCCCACTTCCTCCAGTAAATCAGGAGAGGACAGGTCCAAAGAGTTGTGTGCGAAGGAAATGCAAAGCATGTGACAGAGAAGTACTAACAAGGAAGTGTCAAGGTACTTTGCAATGTTCAAATGAAGATCCAGGAAGTTACAGTAAACACTAAACACTAACAAAACTAAAGTAACTAAATGGTTTCAATGATGCTTGGAAATCTCACTGATAGGAGAATTTTTGCTAAGCTGTTTTAAGTAATCTGGAGCTGATCTGCCTCGTGCCTGCATAGTATAACCTCTCTATTGCTCACACGTTTGGAAAAACACAACACAACAGGCTCTAAAAACTTTTCACTTTAACATCAATTACAAGGATAAATACATTATTTGAAATCTCACATGAATTCCAGCTAGAGCTTAGATTACAATGATTCTGTATCCTTGGAGCAGAAGATTTCTTTCAGCATCATTTGGAATATTAAGTTTATCAGACTACCACCTGAGGGACTCCTCTGTCAGGTCAGAAACCCAGCACCAAGTCCCATCAGTCTTACTCCTGTGAAACTTTTAATTGTTTTTTCCTACTCATTATCTTCAGAGAACAAATGATCCAACAACACAGACCAATGTGTGAGTCCCGCAAATTGAATGGATTTAATTGAATCAACGTGCCATAGTAGGAAATAAGTGCTCAGACTGTAGGGAGACTTCTTTCAAGCAAGACACCATCACCTGGGAGGGAAGTTCCTTGTGTCATCTGCAACCTCCAGCTTGCTATCTTAAAGAAATCAGAAAAGTTTTAAAGAAGTTTGTGAGCACTGTGGTAGGCAGAAACCTAGAATAACAGTACATTGTAAGAGCACACTCAAGTCTGCAAAAGAGCACATAGATAGTAAAATTTTACAGATCAAATGAATATAGGACTTAAACCCACAAAACCCAGATTGAAACCCAGCAATATTCACAGCTGAGACTATGACCATATAAATGTATTTTAATAACTTTAGTATTCCTTTCTGACTTCCACAGTTTTAAAATTTTGAATATGTCAAAATATCTTAGTTATATATAGTTCCTGTCAATGCAAACTGGGACTTAGGCACAGAATTAAATTTTTTATTCTGACAGTAAAAGTTCTCACATGTAAATGTAAGTTGAATTAAAATAAATTTTAGTAGTAACAGACCAATAATAAATCTACATTGTTGGAAATGTAAGCTGTCACCAAGTTCCATACAATAGATATGATTAAAACAGGTCAGCACTTTCCTGGGAACTCCGATTTCCCCTGTAAAACTCCAGGATCTCACTTACAGAACCCACTAGGAAGATAAAGCATCACCTTTACTATATCACATTTCTACTTTTTCCTGCTGTAGTTTAAGTTTTAGAGGTGACAGTCCAGGTATGGGTGACAGCCACATTATAAATCATGCGATACAGAAGAAAGTCCTTCCAAAGAAAGGCTTTTATGTTACCCCCTAAAACTTTCAGATGCAAGCAGTTGCTATGTGAGTAGAAAAATAGGTAGGTAACTGACTGCAAGAAACTAGGCAAACGAGGTTATACACTAGAGGCAAAGAATTATCTTCTGAGGCATCCAGATGCCTCACAACAAGAGTTTATATTTATGAACTATTTAAGAGACATGGCAATTTAATGCAGTGTATGCATATGAAATAAACTTACCTAAGAAGGTCCACAGTAATAACAGTGCACTTTAGCAACTCAACTGATGATTAAGTTTGTGCAAATATGATTGCATTTAGGTGCCTAGTAGCTCATCATAAACAGTATGAAAAAAACTGTTGATCAGTACTGAAAACATTTCAGTGACTTGCTGTACTTCCTGGGATTTCCTGGCAGTGCTCCATGCCCTGCAGCTATTTCTCTACTTCTGGACATTTTCAAAAAATAATTAAAAAATAAGAGCCCTGCAGTGTACTTCTGAATGATGCATCACTCCTCATTAGGTTATGTCAGGTTTCATCATCCCATATCATTTGATGTATATTAGTCCAATACCATGCGTGGATGACATTCTATTATTAATTTAGGGAGCCACCATCTAACATTTTCAACATGAATAAAATGACGGCAGTTACCAAAATAGTGCAGTCAGCAGAAGTCCTTTTTGAAATTAAGAAGTAACGATTTGGCTCATCCATAGTTTAAAATGAAAAGTTTTCATGGATGGAATCCAGCTATAATAACTCAGTAATAAGAAGACTGAGGAAAAAATAATTTATAAGGAAATACAGAGAAAACCGGGAAGCATCCAAAGTAACCATTCATAAACAGAAAATACATCTAGTTGCAATTAAAAACACCAATTCATGGAGAATACATAAATTATATTTCTATTATAGGTATAACACTAGAAAAAGTGTAAGACATTATATAAAAAATACCCATCTTAGATTTAAGGAAATTAATTAAACAGCCAGCTGGAAATGCAACAACTACATTTTGTATACCACAGTACAAAGTTCTTCCCACTTACTCCATTGAAAATTATGAAATAGTTATTAAGACACTAATTGCAAGGGTATGGGATATTTTACCTTCAAAAGATTCAAAACACTTCTGAATTCTAGGCCAGATTCTCTCTTGCATTACACCTCCTTTACAGCACCCAGGTGGCTAAAAGTGGCCACAAAATCAAGTTCTAGAAATATCCTGAAACAGAAGGAATATCTGCAATGGTACTGAGGCAGTCTAAGGACTCCTTATCGCTCGGTACATGGGGCATAGCTTGAGAAGGGAGGAGTGCTTGGTACGTTGCTGCCATAAACAGCCTAGAACTGTATGCTGCAAATAAGACTTCTTGCTACTGTAGGTGATTGAACATGTTTTGCTGTTGCCCCAAAGAACACGAAGTTCTTTACCACACAGTTGTAAATTAAAAATATTTCTTGAATCATAGAATATACGGGGATTCAGGTGAATGTCTTTGGCTGGAGTCAGAAACAGGAACAAAAACAACACAAAAGAAATTTTGAAAATATCTTAGCAACAATGCTATATTATATGATCAGAATAAATGGCATCCCTCCCCATATGTGGAAAGAGCGGAGCAGAGTTTATGAAGGGACATTACAAGGTACTGCTATAGCACTTTGGCTTCCCTAGAGCTGCAGGAAGGCCACTGTCACACTCCTTTCCTCCTGGCCAAAGCACAATGTTTGATTCAAATTTGCACACTAAGCCCCTCTGCAAAAAGCTTTCTCAGATGGAAGATACCTTTATGTAGACTATACTATTCGGCATGCTCTGTTTTAAAACTTCCATGCACCATAAGTATAGAGGTATTTAGAAAACTTCCCCCATTTACAGTACAAGCCTGGCTAAGAAGTAGTAGGTAGATAATTATCACAATTCATTAGATGAGTTAGAAGTCTAAGGAATCAGAACAGTATCACAAAGATTTATAAGTGAAGTTAACAAAACTGGCTGGTAACATTTTCCTTTTACAGAAGCTTTAAGATTTTATTATTATAATGTACATATATGATGCATTAACATTAAAGATGCTTTACTTTATCTGTGCTTAAATATTACAATGTTATTCACTATGATGGCAGCAGCTTGATTTTGGCAATAAATCAACATGATTTCAATTAGGCAGTTTAAGCTTGTTAGAACATAAATTCACTCAACTTGGTGCTTTTGCCTCCTGTGTGAAGTTAGAGTAGTTTTACATTACAGAATACTTGCTGCTTGTAGACATGGTTCCTACCACAGACATCTGTTGGGCAGCTAGAGGATTCAGCATGCCAGTTGGCTCAAAATATTGTAGTTGCACTAATGCACTCAGGTACTGTATCAAGCCCTTTCCAAGCTGTACACAGTGACAATAATTTCACTTCCCCTATTTAAAGTGTATGACTGCGTTACTGCAAAATAAAGTAAGAGTATCAGGCATAATAGTGACTGCAAAAATTTCATTTACAAATGTCCACATTTCAGTATTCCTCAGAGACCTCACTGCTGTAGCATCTTAGTGGTACAGGGCTGGTGAATATTAGAAAGTGGTAAATTGGTGAAACTGTTGTTTTCCTGAGAGACATTTTATGAAGTGTAATACACAATTGTTTTTCCCCTTAAAATATCAAAGTCCCAAGGAAATGTTTAGGAATGATTGGATTAAGTTTATATTATCCATCCCATAGGAAGAGGAAAGACGAGTCTGATAAATAAATCAATATCTACTTTCTGCCTCACTGTAATTTTTTAAGCCAGAATTTATATTACCCTTTTCAATAGTGGGTTACTATGTCCTGAATTGATCTACTTGGACCAGGTCCATCTTAAATCCATTTTGGATTACTTAGTGAGCACAGACCACTTCTACTTCAGATGCTACAAAGTTAAGCCCTGGAAAACACAAGCAGTCTGGATGGTTTCTCTGGAAGCGGTTGTGCTATATTGCACAGAATAAAATTCAGAAGGAGGCAACGTGGAGCTAAGGAGCAGGAAGAGTAATTCATCACCAGGTCAAAGATGGCTCCGACTGGCAGCAGCGCTAAACATATGACACAGTCAATTGGGTGCCAGCTTTAATTTTATATTTCTTTCACAAATTCCAGTCTTTGTAGGTGGAGTAAAGGGGCTGGACCGACAAGGTTAGAAAACAATTAAAAACCAAGCCAAACCAAAAACCTCACAGAATTCTCGCTTATTTTTAACCATTGATGCTAATATGACCAGTATACTAAAAGTAGAATTCATCTTCCATTATAAAGAAAGTTTTATTTACAGTTTTTCTTGTCTAGATAATAGAAACTCAGCCTGGACTGCGTTTTGGTCATGTGATATTCCTAGACTGCAACAGAAATTCCTAGCTTTTTTCAAGTAGGCAATTATTTAAAAGCCAGGAACAGTTGAGAAAGGGGTGAAAATATCTTCTGCATGAAGGCCACTAAGATGGCACTATTTAAATGAAGAACAAAGTGTACAGGACTCTTTGCCAGCAAGTTAAAAAAATAAGTTATATTATTCTATTTTTTATCTTATTAGAAAAGTGATATTTTTTGATTTACAAAGGCACATTTTAGAGATAGCCCTTTGAGCTGTAGAAAACACAGATTAATCATCATTAACATTACAGAGGCAGTCATGAAATTCTTGGAAATTTTTAATACTTTGAACTTTCACAAACAAGTAGCTTCATAAAGAAGCAAGTAAACAAGATAAAGAATATAGCTTTAAATAAAAATTATTATCAGGCTATATAGCTTTGATGTCTCGCATCCTTTAAGCACTACTCTGGCAGACAATCATGAAGTAGAAAAGACTCCAGTTTTTGCACAGAGAATGCGTTCAATCTTTGTTTATTCTTACTACAAGTTTTCTGTATTCTACTATACTATAGCACAATCTCATGATATAGATCTTGATGTTCACTCTTCATTGGCTGCTTTCCCACAGACAGCTTAGTGCTTCACTGAATTTTTACAGGTACCTTGTTAACGGGAGAATTATTGTCAGTATCTACCAGCAAGTTATCCAAACCTGATCAAATGACAAAATAAAACACATGAAGAGCTACTGTTGTACACCTACTTTCAGGTCAGCCAGTATAGCTGGCATATTGTCAAGGTTTTTTTGCTTAGATGGACAATGAGTTCAAACATATTGCAAGTTAATATAAAGGCACTTGAAGGCATTAGCATTCACTGTCTTTATATGCACTGAGCATGGTGATGGCAGTATAAAATGTGTTCACCAATCAGCAGGCTCTTGGCTCTGTACCCTCTGAGGAATAGAGAGAAAATATGATTTAAAAGCAAAGGAAATTCTGTACTGAAAAGAGTTACTGCCAGAACACGTCTGTTTCACGCTACTGTGCATTACAAATCTGTCACGAAGACCACTATCTCCCTGAACTTGCCTGACTTTGTGAGAAGTTCCAGTCAAAGACAAGGATTCAAGAGAAAGCAACTCTTTCAGTGCCTGGAAAATTTCTGACTGTGTAGACTGAAGTTTTATGACACCTGTGAAAGCCAAGTAAAGAGTTCATTATTTTAGACACTTTTCTTTCAGCTGTCTTAAAGCAAAGACTATGTTAATAGCTGATCTACCATCATTGATTGTCTGGATATAGACATTCTGCAAGAGCTTGTAATCCCTTGAGGGTAATTTATACCAAGGGCTTGCCAGAAAATCTCATGACTATCTTCTTTGTATTTACATCATTATGAGTTAGTATTCTTCATATCTTTGCTCCCTCTAGCAGTCAAACAAAACACCATGCAGCTGTTTAAGCGCCACCTGTCTTTCTAGGTTCAGTATTCATGACTTACTGGAGGCTTCCAAAGTACAAAGCAATGTAGCCATAATTGTAGAAAAATGTCTATTCAATGTCAACCTTCTTTAGACAGATATAACAACAACAAAAAAACAAAAAACAAAAAACAAAAAAAAAAAAGACAAAGATGAGAGTTGGGGCTGTTCAGCCTGGAGAAGAGGAGGCTCCGGGGAGACCTGATAGCGGTCTTCCAGTACCT